>JACYXH010000421.1:37500-242500 GCA_026745465.1 Lota lota | reverse complement strand
GTCACTTATTGTCAGATACTCACATCAATTTCGATCTGGACCAGGGCGGCAGCTATAAAAGCCATGGCTGCCAGAAACATGCCAACAGTCATCCTTCTCAGAGGTCTGTTGAAAGAACACTGATCTCAGATCCTTTCATGGAAGAGGAAATATGTGTTCTCCATTCCACCAGCTCTAGCTGATTGAATGAATATCTGTGTTTCCACAACCGTTATCGTTGTCCTGTATTCACGATCTTCAATGCACTTGTTGGAATCAACAATAAGCAGACTTACGTGAAATTCAGACCACACTTTCTGATCAGAGGGTAAATAACACTGTCCATGATGGGCACCAGGGTCAAGATGAGAATAGGGTTCACAGTCTATCAGAAAGAAACGTTGTAATGAATACTGAGCGAGAATAACATAAAACTATGATCAGTGGCACATTAGGGCAATTGCAACAATTAGTCGAATAATTGAGAAGTCGATAGACAACATTTATTGAAATTTTTTTTTTATAAACACCAAACATTTGCTGCTTTATGATTCAAAAATTCTAATATTGGGTTCATGGTTCATTAGAGAATGAATACTTTAGTTTTTCTTGGCTGCTTGTCAGATAAAGCAAGAACATTTAATAAAATCACTTTGGACTCTGGTAACTTCTGATGGCATTTGCTGTTATTGATTCTATTTTCTAGACCGGACGAACAATCGATTAATGGTAAAATAATCATTCGATTAGTCGTCTATGCATATAATGGTTTGTTGCGGGCCAACTCAACATCCACACCCTTCACTCTTTGGGCTTACCTGCATTTGGTCGGGCTGCAGGACAAGGAGACCCTAGGGAGAGAGTGGAGCACTTAGCAGGACTGAAGCAACCCTTTCTGTTGTTATTGTCATGGATGATTAAACGTGATACATACAAAGTTTCCATCCATAGTGGTGGCCTGGAGAGTCCATCGTGACCCCTGTGGATTAATGGCATGAGTGTGAGACCATTAACACCCAACTTTAAACCACTGTGAATTATGCATTAGATGTAAGAAAGGCGATGTTGTCGTGAAACTGGACGACGGGTTAAATGAGAATTACCTTTTGGTCAAAAAGTGTCCAGAACATCGGAAGGGGAATGTAGAGGAAGAGAACCTTGAGCACCATTTTGATTTGGGCAATGAGAAGTTTCTACAGAGCAGGGAGAGAGGTAGGAGATGCTAAATAAAAGCCATACATACCGTATCGCTGTGAGGAATTGTACTCAAAGTTGAAACCGTGTATACAAAAGCTGTACTTCATATTTATCTTCCGCCCAGTCCATCCAGTGAGTCCTCTTGGGGAATTCAGTGCTTCTGTGTCTGAAGCGGTTTTTAACAGCAAACTGAACAACGGGAGAGCAAATGAACAAATGAAATGGCTAAATTACAACACCTACTATGCCACCGATGATGTCATGGTTCGGTTCTGTATCTATACTCACTCCAATACATTTGCAGACGTCCAACATGATGTTTCCCTGGGGTTCAGCTTTGTAGTACATACCGCTCCCGGCGATGAACACAACTGTGAGAACAATGGCGCTTTACTGGGCATTTGCATCATGCTATGTGCTTTACTTACTGTCCACTGTGCTATACCTTTTGATGTATCGTTTAAAACTGGAGACAGTCAGAGACATACCAAGTGCCACCACCATGAGTGCTGCCGGAACGCCGAAGGCCAGAGAGTAACATTTCTGTTGAGTATGGATTCCACACTCCTGGGCTGCATACAGAAAACGGGTGGGAAAAAAATGAAATAAGTGCTAAGTGCATTGGTGTCAATTCAGCATCTTCTTCTTTCGCCCAATTTCTTTTGGGGTGTCATGATCATTATTGAATTAATTTCACAGTTTAATTTCTAATGACGCTTGTAGATCAATCCTAAGATGGGCATCCAGCCTTAAAGCTTCCCATTGTGATGTACCTCTGAGGATGGGCGTTATGATGGTGGACAGCAGACTCCCTGCGTTGATGCACAGGTAGAACACAGAGAAGAAGGTGCTGCGCTGTCTCTCCTGTGGAGAGGAGGAAGCGCGCGGCCGACGTGACTCAATGAATGCCACGCGTGTCACACACACACACCCCGTGAACACAGCAAACAGTGGGAGTCCAGGTCCTGTAGTTACTGGAGGTATTACTCACCTGGTGGTCCTCAAACTGGTCTCCCCCGAAGGCCGCCACGCACGGCTTGATGCCGCCGGTCCCCAGAGCGATGAGGATCAGACCCACCATGGACAGCGTGCTGCATGTAGGACAGAAACAGCTCCATCAGCAACGCATGCATATGCATTAAAGGTGCTGTGGGTAAGATCTAAGAGCTCCTATATAGACCAGTATTATTAAAGGTGCTGTAGGTAAGATCTAAGAGCTCCTATATAGACCAGTATTATTAAAGGTGCTGTAGGTAAGATCTAAGAGCTCCTATATAGACCAGTATTATTAAAGGTGCTGTAGGTAAGATCTAAGAGCTCCTATATAGACCAGTATTATTAAAGGTGCTGTAGGTAAGATCTAAGAGCTCCTATATAGACCAGTAATATCAAAGGTGCTGTAGGTAAGATCTAAGAGCTCCTAGTATATAGACCAGTATTATTAAAGGTGCTGTAGGTAAGATCTAAGAGCTCCTAGTATATAGACCAGTATTATTAAAGGTGCTGTAGGTAAGATCTAAGAGCTCCTATATAGACCAGTATTATTAAAGGTGCTGTAGGTAAGATCTAAGAGCTCCTAGTATATAGACCAGTATTATTAAAGGTGCTGTAGGTAAGATCTAAGAGCTCCTAGTATATAGACCAGTATTATTAAAGGTGCTGTAGGTAAGATCTAAGAGCTCCTATATAGACCAGTATTATTAAAGGGGCTGTGGGTAAGATCTAAGAGCTCCTATATAGACCAGTATTATTAAAGGTGCTGTAGGTAAGATCTAAGAGCTCCTATATAGACCAGTATTATTAAAGGTGCTGTAGGTAAGATCTAAGAGCTCCTATATAGACCAGTATTATTAAAGGTGCTGTAGGTAAGATCTAAGAGCTCCTATATAGACCAGTATTATTAAAGGGGCTGTAGGTAAGATCTAAGAGCTCCTATATAGACCAGTATTTTTAAAGGTGCTGTAGTTAAGATCTAAGAGCTCCTATATAGACCAGTAATATCAAAGGTGCTGTAGGTAAGATCTAAGAGCTCCTAGTATATAGACCAGTATTATTAAAGGTGCTGTAGGTAAGATCTAAGAGCTCCTAGTATATAGACCAGTATTATTAAAGGTGCTGTAGGTAAGATCTAAGAGCTCCTATATAGACCAGTATTATTAAAGGTGCTGTAGGTAAGATCTAAGAGCTCCTAGTATATAGACCAGTATTATTAAAGGTGCTGTAGGTAAGATCTAAGAGCTCCTAGTATATAGACCAGTATTATTAAAGGTGCTGTAGGTAAGATCTAAGAGCTCCTATATAGACCAGTATTATTAAAGGTGCTGTAGGTAAGATCTAAGAGCTCCTAGTATATAGACCAGTATTATTAAAGGTGCTGTAGGTAAGATCTAAGAGCTCCTAGTATATAGACCAGTATTATTAAAGGTGCTGTAGGTAAGATCTAAGAGCTCCTATATAGACCAGTATTATTAAAGGTGCTGTAGGTAAGATCTAAGAGCTCCTATATAGACCAGTATTATTAAAGGTGCTGTAGGTAAGATCTAAGAGCTCCTATATAGACCAGTATTATTAAAGGTGCTGTTGGTAAGATCTAAGAGCTCCTATATAGACCAGTATTATTAAAGGTGCTGTAGGTAAGATCTAAGAGCTCCTATATAGACCAGTATTATTAAAGGTGCTGTAGGTAAGATCCAATCACTACTATATAGACCAGTAATATTAAAGGTGCTGTAGGTAGGATCTAAGCGCTCTTATCATGGTTAGTGTTCCCGTTAAATTTCACAGTGTTCCACCCACACGTGGAACGTCATGTTGTCGGGCGTCCCGTCTTTGTCGGTGTCGGTGATGTCATGGATAGCGCTGATGGCCATCACGATCTGGCCGAGGGCGTAGACAATGGACAGGTAGATGATCGTCCTGCATTGTGAAGAGGTCAAAGGTCATCGGACACTTCCATGTTAAATCTCTCCAGGTTTGCGTGTGACGCTTGCTTTGGACGCCAATAAAGGTAAAGCCGCACCGTGCGCGTTTTCCCAGACGCAGACACTCACTTAAACTTCCCCAGCCAGGAGTCGGCCACGATGGCCCCCAGGATGGGGGTCAGGTAGCACAGGGCCACGAACGCGTGGTAGATGGAGGTGGCCAAGTCATCGTCCCACCGCAGGAAGTACCTGAAGTACAGCACCAGCACGGCTGCCAAGGGACAGACACGGACACAGCTATTAGAAAACAACGCCCGGACAGTGCGCTGAGCTGGGATTGGATAAATGAGGGCGCTCTAATGTGCTGAACTTTCTTTTCATTTGTTTACATTTTTTTAACCAGGTAATTTCATGGAGAACAGATTAAACAACTAATGTTAAAAGATTTAACATGAATGGCCATCGGGCAAGAGGCCGAACACAGCTAAAGAACACAATCACAAAGTACAAAATGGAGTCTCACCACGCATGCCATAGTAGGAGAACCTCTCGCAGAACTCGTTGACGACGATGAAAAAGATGCTCAGGGGATAGCCGCACACTACTATGTTCTGAGAGGAAGAGGAGGCTGCTGACTCACAGACAGTCAACCAATAGTTGAATACCATAATATAGTATATAGTATAGAATATGCTTCAGAACTACCAGTTCTCATAGTTGTGGCAGAATCATAACTGGTAGTGACAATGTGTATTCAGAGCAAGTATACATATCTATACCCATCTCACATGAACTAATTATAAATGCTTTCATATATTTACCGTTCCCTTCTTCTTCTTCTTGAGATCCTCATGGTCTGCATTCACAATGTGACATTTAGACAAGTTGCGTTGATCTATGAACACATACATATATGAAATGACGAAAATAACGATCTCCTAAACTCACCAGCCATGATGGTGGAGTCCAGAACCTGCTATAATCCTCTCAGGTTTGCAGCTTTGTGACTTGTTGAAAGTCCCTGTGGGGACAGGAGATCCAGCAGAGCAGCGAGACGGCCTACAACGGGCCTGTATGCAAGATCGAGTATTACCTGTCTTGATACGTCTCGCAGGTGGACTGTGTCGTTTTATCACACCTTGTGTTCAGAAGGTCCACGACTTGACTCCCAGTTACTTATATACTCTCCCGCAAAACCCACCTGTTGTTAAAATGACAACTCCATGTATGAGCTGATAACACACACCCCTGATACAGGAGTTCACGTTGGCTGTATTAATCATTGAAGAAATATTTAATGGAGCTGACGTTAGGACGCAGTTTGTTGAGATGTACAATCTCTGTTTATTAAGTCGGTTTTCTGAGGTGGAACAAAACAGCATTAACTTTTGTATGTTTCTTGGTTGTGCAGCACTTTTGATTGTATGCATCGGTTGACTGTACTCGACCGCACTTGCAAGCTATTTTGGGTAAAAGTGTACATTTATTGACTAAAGGTGAATGTGAAATAAAAGAATTAAAGGACCTCCTACGTACAAGTGCAGAAATATGAGTGATTTTATTTAAAAAGAAAAGCATTAGGGAGCAGTTTACAGCAGAACAGTGATTTTCTGTTAAATAAAAAATAAAAAACAAGTAAAAATGCATTGCCTACCAAATAGAAGATATATATATATATATATTTTCTTATAAACATTTCACTGAACACTAAAATGGTAAAAGCTTCATATTTCTTCCCCAGTAGATCCGGACTCCACCTCACTGCTTTGGCAAGAAGGTTGCATCCTCTTTTCAGTGTATGAGTCAAGATATTTTGCCAAAGACAAATATTGCACACACTCCTTTTATTTATATATATATATTTATATCTATATATATCTATATATAGATATATATATACACACACACACAAGAATGAACAAGTTTGAATACACTGACAGTATGCAATGGCTTAAATATAAAAAATGACAACATTCCCGTTCTAAGACATTGAAGTGATTAAGGTTGAATGTTAACATGTTCACAGGAGGCTCTTGCAAATGTGTGTGTAACTTAGTGTATGGGGAAATGAGTGTGAACATATGCATCAGGAAACCAACAGAGACACTTATAAAAAAGTGAAATACTGTACATACAAAACCTAATCGCATATCAAAACGAACACAGGTAAAACGAGGGGATGCATATACTGTTTTGTTTCAGATTCCCATAGGAATGTCTTTAGAGGAGACGATGGAATATATAGTTCAGGACAAATCAGCACGGATGTGCCTGTTCATCTGGCCGTTCGGGAGCGAGTCCACAGACATGTCCCGGTCTCCTTATCATCTCCCCCCGTTGACCCTTCACCTCTCCTACGGTCAGGTGTCACTTCCTCCGTCACAGTCAAGGAAGTACGCCATCACACCAATCCCACAACAGCAACCAAACTGCTGTGTGCGTGTATGTGTATGTATGTGTATGTATGTATATTTGTGTGTATGTGTAATTGTGTGTGTGTGTGTGTGTGTGTGTGTGTGTGTGAGTGCGTGAGTGCGTGTGTGTATGACGTTCCAAACCCATGGAACCGCTGTCCGACAAGATAGTCCGAAGGAGAACCGTGATGAGATCCCGAAGAGCAGAGGAACACGGCAGCAGCAGCTGGTGCCTCCCCCCCCCCCCCCCCCCCCCCCCCGGTTTGGCGGGCTCCCCAGGCCGGGTGAGGAGGCGTGCGGTCCACCGGGCCAGGGGTCATACCACGGAGGAGGTGCTGGGGATGCCCTGGATGGTGGCGGTGGTCGGGGTGCCGCTGATGGCGTTGAAGATGTGAAGAGAGTCCGGGAGGACGCTTTTCATCCCATCTTCCACCGGACTGATCTGGGAGGAGAGGAGGACAGAGGAGAACGGTTCTGGACACACGCAGACCCAGTCCTAACTACGGGTGTGTTGATCTGTACAGTGGTGCTGGTGAGTACTGGTTACGTTACCATCCGATCTGCTCGCGACAGCACAAAGAAAGGACAAAGGAGAGACGCTGAACATACAAAAGACGGACACAACGGTTCCAAACGCCGCTCAGGCAAACTCAAATGCAATTGTTTGGAATTGGCACGGGTGGTTTCGGCACTGATTTGAGTCCACGCGGCGCTGTTTCCCAGCAGTGTGTCACCTGCTCGTGCATGATGGCGGAGAGCTCCCGGGCGAGGTCTCTGTAGTTGGCCTTCATCTCGTCGTGATACTCCTGCTGGTCCTCCTTGATGAGTCTCTCGTTGATGTTCAGGCCGTGCCCACACGCCTCCACAAACTGCCTGCTCGCAGGTACCATACGGATAGCACGCTTAGTAATACTGCTAAGAACAACAATGGCAGTAACTGTAGAATAACAAGTTGACTGCTAAAACCCTTACAGCCTATAGATACTGTGTAACTGATTTTGTATTATAATAGTGCTGTTGTCGTTCTCACCTGAACACCTCTTTGAGCTGCTTCACCTTGTTGTCCGGGTATTTCTTTGTGCTCGCGTCGTCCAGGAACGCGCGGGCGTAGGCCAGAGGGCCGGCGTTCACCTGAGGGGGGGGGAAATAAACCACACCTTTTTCAAACGGATCACCAATGCTTCCTACTAATAATATCGCAAATGATAAAACCTTCTTTGCTCTATTGCTAGTTAATTCAATAGGCCATTGTTTGAATTCTGCTTGTACCTAGTGGTAGCTCTTTAGACTCATATCTAAAGTCTGATGGTGGACGAGCTCAAATCTGGGCGAACGGGGGCGTTTCACTTGCTTTCGCATCATATTTGTTTCGACCAATCATGTCGCTGGAGGGATCTGTAAGCAGGAAATTGCGAACCCAAACACGGCCAGCAGAAGTAAACTGTAAAGTGTCTACACCGCGTAGACTGGCCACTATATAACTACACTGACGGAAGCTACATCCCCTTGCATGAGTGGGTTTCTCATCAGTAGAAGATCTCCGTAACGAGACGAGAAACAGGGCGTAACTCCTCCCCTTGCCGGTTTTTGGTTTCCGGCCCAGGCTCTGTGCCGTCTCCCCCCCAGAAGTCCTGCTATGAGACAGAAGGGCCGCTGGAATCGGAGGTGAGGGAGGACGTGACCTTTAATGAACGCTTGTGTACTCTGCATATCCAAGGCCGGTACCTGAACGCTGATGCTTCCCTGAAGCTTGAGCTGCAGACGGATCATGTCCACGTCGCTGGAGGAACACAGCTGCCGGATCTCGCCCACCTTCTTGCTCATCTCGTCGATGGCCACCTCGATGGGGTTCAGGTCCGTGTGGTGCTGGTACATCACCGCGATGCGCTTCTTCACGTAGGGGAAGCAATGTGTTGCTGGGGGGCGAGGGGGGGGGGGGACAACGGTATCACCACCGTGTGGTTAGTCCATTAGCTATAGTCTGGTCATGATGAGTTGTGCAGTAGTGTTTTATCGTTCCTCAATGACCCTATGAAGGTATTATCTTGCACTACAGTGTTATCTTGCACTACAGTGTTATCTTGTACTGCAGATAACGATGAACTTTTGGATCTTCGGAGCTATAAAACAATAAAACCATAAAAGCCTGTGTGATTAGATGTGAGATCCTTGAAAAAGGGCTGACATCTTCAGAATCGAATCGAATGGTTCCACTCTTGCCCAGTTTCTTTCTGCTGACCAATACAATGCCTTTGCTGGAGAAATGTTTATCTACAACTCTGTGTGGGGATGATATTGAAATGCTGAAGCTCGCGGGTAAAGGTTGATAACAAGTCAACATACGTTTTGAGAGGGCTGTATCAATTATATATTCAAGGCTTTTGAGTCCAGAACGGAACTCATAGTTAGGTCTCGAGCATTGGGCAAACTTAGGAAAAAATGTATTGAACTTGTTTCAATTAGAAACCTACAATCTACGTTTTGCCCACATGTTTACTCGTTAAAAAGCACCACATGGCTACGGTGTAATAGCACTTAGCATACGAGCTAATCCACACGTCACACAGAGCGTTAGACCTACTGGTTAATATGGTCCTCCGTTTGCACTGCTCCTCCACCCCGCCTTGCTTCTTCCCGGAGACGGTGAAGGGCATCTCGAACACGAAGCGCCGGATGTTGTGGCTCTTCTCGAAGTCCGTCTTCCTGTCCGCCATCTCCTTCTCCTCCAGGAAGGGGCTGACGTGGGTCACCTGCATGTAGGCGTACTTGGAGTCCAGGTCTTTGGGATTAATCTGGGAGTGGAGAAGGAAACAGGAAAACCCACGCTGGGTACGTATAAGGCAAAAGGGAATCTGGGGAAGTTAGTCATGGTGAACTGTTTGAAGTGAAAATATGTGAGGTGAAATGCCTCTCACCCTCCCGGAGTCCTGAATCATTTTCACATTTTCTTGGCCAAACTTTTCAGCGTACAGCTTCAGCAGCCTCTGGGATATTTCTGACAGAGGAGTGAACTTGGGTTCTTTGTAAATGTACTCCTTGCCATCTTCATCCTCAAAGAATCCCTAGGAACAGGTGAAAAAAACAAAACAATCGTTAGGTAAACAATCTAAAAGGGAATAGGTCTTTACAATTATAGAAAATCGAGACCTAAAACCAATCACAAAGATATTTGGACTGTGATTCCTTTTGAGGACCAATGACTGTTTGTTTTGAAAATTGAAAATGTCCGTTTGGTTCTCTGAGACGGACCAAATTAGGAACATTTCTGAACAAATGATACAATAATATCTCCTTGTGAATTGTCAATGATGTAGTCAACATAACTTCCTCTTGCGTAACTTGAAATGTTACTCTGGCAGGCTTATCAACTTTAACACGTCTGGGCCCGAATACGAAGCCTGAAACTCGCCACAAGATGATCACTTTGTTTACGATCCGAGCTAACACAGAACAGACGGACCAAATCGCTTGTCCTGTTCTATTCACAAGTTTTACAGCTGAAATGATGGAAGATGGATCCCTCCCACAAGTCCAGTAATAATTTCCAGCTCTGATTAGGACTCGCTGAAGAGGAAGATGGAGTTAAGTTAGAGATATCTCTACAGCAGAGGGGAAATACCATTGGCTGAATGAGCAAGGAGGAACACAAAACAATTCACGCCACATCAACTGAAAGACTGGCTTCCACATGGATTTACCTCAGTGTATGAGTCAGTAAACTGGTACTGCTATGGAGTTGTAGACAACAACAACAACAACAACAACAACAACAACAACAAAACAAGACAAATCACATCAACATTATTCCATTTGCGTCTACGCTACCAGAACCCATTCCCCGGTGAAACAGAGAAATCCACACTTTAACCCTTTCATCTTGGGCACTTGCACACCGCCCCAACAAACGCCAGTCGCACAATGTTGGCCAAAGTTGGCTAATGGCAGTTCGTCATTTTCGCCAACATAAAAGCGTGATGGCTAAGGGGGGGGCGGTGTGCCGGCACCTTCAGAAGAGCACCCTGTAAAGAATCAGGGAGTTAGGTTCTATCAAAAGCACGCTGTTGTTAGGGGAGACAACCACACCCAGCTACCAACGTCAACCTGAAATTTCAGTGTTACTTCTTCTTCTTTTCAAGGAGTTACGGCTCACTCAGGTTAATGAAGACGTTAACACGTTGACCGTTGAAAAAAAGGACAACCAGCGAGGAACATGCACGGCGCAGTGGTGTTGCGGAGCGCTACGGCTAATGGTTTTAAAGCAACACACAACGGGCGAGCGACGCCACGGCACACGACAGCAGCAGCAGCAGCACCACAGCACACGAGAGACGTCAAGCTGCTCTCTCACACCAGAGTCTACTTCACAACTTACCGCCGCCTTTAGTGAGGGTCAAACAAAACAGAAGAGGCGCGTTAGCGACGGATCACAAATCGCCACTAGGCGTGGTCGTCGTTGAAAGAACAGAACCATTAGCTTGTCTCACGCTAGGACCTTCATTAATAGTGCAACGCCCTCCGCTTCAGAACAACTCTGGTTAAAGTCAACGGGCCACGGTAAAATCAAGCACGGGCGGAACGCCGTCGGTTCAAAACGTTGAAATTGGGTATTAGCAAACGATCTCAGGGCGGAGAGGCGCGAAAGGGGCCGTTTCACTTCCCGCACACTTTCTGTTGGACACTCACCTGGCCGAAGAAGGCCACTCTGAAGTAGGTTCCCAGCAGCCTCTTCCCCGTGTGCATGACCTCCGTCACCTTGCTGTACGCGCGATGCAGCGTGTCGTACAGATGGGCCAGTTTCTGCAACACACACACACACAAGCAAGGACACATGCGCGCGCGCGCACACACACACACACACACGCAGACAAGCACACACAAGCACACACACACATGCACACACAAGCAAGCACACACACACGCGCACACACACACACACACACACACACACGCAAGCACACAAGCAAGCACACACAAACATGCACACACAAGCAAGCACACACACACACACACACGCAAGCACACAAGCAAGCACACACACACATACTCAAATGAGCTTTTCTATCCATCAGTTACATGGAGGGGGGGGGGGGGGGGGGTTTAGGATTCATTCATGGCTCTCTGAGGAAGTGCCGCTGAATGCAGCTGCCTGTAGAGGCCCGATTACCTCAAAGTCCCTGCGCTTCTCATAAATGGGGATGGTCAGCTTGTAGATGTCAGAGATGAGCTCGTAGCGTTCGGCTTTCCACAGTCCATCGGCGCACTCCTCCAGCAGCTCCAACAGGACATCCTGCCGGCGCACACAGGGACGTGATCACGGTCCAGCTACGCAGAGCCTCGTGGCTTGAGCAACACATTGGCATTGAAAGGCAAAGCAGGGAGGGCGGTTGAAAAGTACACGTTCGTGAGGAGTGGCTCACGTTCAATCTTGCTTGCAGCTTTGCCAACTGAAACGTGGAACTCTCCTAAAATCACTGAAGCCATTTCATATTCACAGTTGAACACCCAGCAACAGTACGACAGTTTTGTAGCTACACTCTGGGGACATTTCTTGGCACATTATTTGACTGAATATTTGTTGATTTCAGTAAATTTACTGGGGGTTCAGTCGGCAGATGGAGACGCCGTACTACAGTTGGCAGCTCCCCACCCCCCCCCCCCCCCCCCCGCTGCCCCATCATCGTTTTAAAAGCCCCGGCATCGAGACAAACAGCCCACTAATGGCTTCATCAATAATTGAGTGACACAGCTGCAGCGGACCGGCAGGCCTGAAGACACCACATGCGTTCTCCTCATGGGCCGCTCCTGCGTAACCCCAACGCAATCGTGGCGCCGTTGCCTTCGCGTCTGCACCATTTTTCCCTCATCCCAGCCATCCCTCGAACCTCGTTGAAATGCACGTCCTGCATGCCCACGTCCTCCATCATGGACGCCTCCTCGTCGATGTTGGGCGTGACCACGCGGAACGCCGTGCAGCCTTGTTTGAACATCCCTGGGGGGGGGGGGGAGACACACGGTCATCATTCATCATCATCATCATCATCATCATCATCATCATCATCTCCGTGAATATACAGCCATCCTCACAGGCCCGGAGTCAACGCCATATACTCCCATCAAGACTACTTTGTTACGGTTATTTATCTTCAAGGGCCTCAGGAAGAGGGCGATGCGGAGGAGACGGCTCCATCAATAGACCTTAGTAGAAGCGGGTTTGAAGCACCTTTTCTCCGGAGGTATTCTGCTACCAGCGCCGCGACGTGGACGTAGCACATGGCGGCCTGCGAACGACAACACAAACTCTCACCACGCGTGGGGTGCAACACAGCGACGTCCCGAGGCATCCCATAATAAAACACAAAGCATGTTTTGTATCCTACCGCTATTTAGTCATTTATCACACGGTGGAACTCAAGACACATGACGCTACGGAGCGGGTAGTGGGTGAGCCATCTTGCTCAAGAGTGCCCACGGGCTAGGCTGTGGACACGGGGATTCGAACCCAGAACCTTTCGGCTGCGAGTCAAACACCTTAATCCTAACCCTACTACTAACGATAACCCTATTACTACACCTACTACTACTTCTACTACCACCACCACCACCACCACCCCCACCACCACTACTACTACCCCCACCACCACTACTACCCCCACCACCACCACCACTACTACTACTACTACCCCCATCACCACCACCACCACCACCACTACTACCCCCACCACCACCACCACTACTACTACCCCCATCACCACTACTACCACCACTACTACTACTACTACCCCCACCACCACCACCACTACTACTACCCCCATCACCACTACTACCACCACTACCACCACTACTACTACTACTACCCCCATCACCACCACCACCACCACCACTACTACCCCCATCACCACCACCACCACCACCACCACCACCACCACCACCACCACCACCACTACTACTACTACTACTACTACTACTACTACTACTACTACTACTACTACTACTACTACTACTACTACTACTACTACTACTACCCCCACCACCACCACCACCACCACCACCACCACCACCACTACTACTACCACCACTACTACTACTACTACTACTACTAATACTACTACTACTACTACTACTTCTTCTACCCCCGGCCCCCGGCCCCCGGGCCCCCGGGCCCCCGGCCCCACCTCGGACAGGTCCCCGTTCTTGACGTGGATGCGGGCCATGCTGTCCAGCCAGGTCTTGCGTAGCTCGGGGGTGCTGGCGTAGGACTTGGCCAGGCTGTACTGCAGGTCCACCAGCATCTCGGGGTCTCGCTCGTGCTCCTTCATCTGCGCCGTGGCCATCAGCACCGTGCGGATCCGCTTGGTCAGGTCCTTCACGTCCGACGGGAACGCCGTGTTCTGCAGGCAGCGAGACGGCAATAATGCAAACGGTGGCTCATTACCTTTTTTTTTTTGAATAATCCACACTCAGATTTGAATTGAGAATTTGCGACTTTCATTTTTTTGTGGTTTGTTTTTGCAATTGAAGTGGAACTCAATTCATCTTTATTCTTTATTTTTTTGTATTTGTTTTCTAAATGTTTTAATTAATTATTTTATTTAAATTCTTAATATGTGCCACATGTTCAAGGGCGAGGGATGTATTATGTATACCGTTATTTCTTCTTTTAAATAATAAACATTCCTAAAATTAAATGAACACTATTAAAGGTGAACTTGCATATTATTTCATTCATGTGCTATGCAGCTTTCATTCACTGCAGCTACCGGTTTTCTCAACACAACACAACACAACATAACATCCTGAGTTCACTGAGGATGGACCAGACCTTGATGGCGCGGTCACTGTTGGCACAGTTGTTGATGATGGACAGAGACTGCTGGAAGCGGGTTCCTCCGATCCCGATGACGTCAGCGATTAACTGGCTGACAGCAATCACCACCTGGGAGGAGGTGCCGCCACAGTGGAGAAACGGTCACATGTTTCTACACATTTTATTCAATGCTATATATATATATATATATTCAATATTTATTATGTTTTTATTATTGTTGAGCCTGGCACTGTTACTTCCTGCGGTGCAAATCAATGATATTATTTAAATGTATACAAATAATAATAATAATAACAACTACATAATTGTGTTTATTATTCTTAATAATAGTGATATAATTTCGATTTTTATATATATTTTTATTATTAATAGAAAATTATAATATATATATCATTTGTTTTTATATATATATATATATCTTTATGTATAAAAATATAAATACATTTTTATAAATTTTTATTAATAATATTTAAATTTAAATGCGGTTGATTATTTGTCCTCTTTCTGGCTAAAGTACATGGAGGTGGCTAACGTACCTGGAGGTGGCTAACGTACCTGGAGGTGGCTAATGTACCTGTAGGTGGCTAATGTACCTGTAGGTGGCTAATGTACTTGTAGGTGGCTAATGTACCTGTAGGTGGCTAACGTACCTGCAGGTGGCTAACGTACCTGTAGGTGGCTAACGTACCTGGAGGTGGCTAACGTACCTGTAGGTGGCTAACATACCTGTAGGTGGCTAACGTACCTGTAGGTGGCTAACGTACCTGTAGGTGGCTAACATACCTGTAGGTGGCTAACATACATGTAGGTAGCTAACGTACCTGTAGGTGGCTAACGTACCTGGAGGTGGCTAACGTACCTGGAGGTGACTAACATACCTGTAGGTGGCTAACATACCTGGAGGTGGCTAACGTACCTGGAGGTGCGTGCGGACGAAGGACTTGCGTCCCGTGTAGTCAAAGTTGCTCTTCATCAGGAAGTAGAGCAGGTGCGCGGCGTCGTTGCGGATGGAGCTCAGCTTGGAGTTGCAGCACTTCAGGATCTCGTAGCAGAACGACGCACACATGTCCGCCCGGCCCTCGAAGAAGGTGCAGGGGAACTGGGGGGAGACACGCAGGTGGACAGACAGTTGGACAGACAGGTAGACAGACAAGTGGACAGACAGGTGGAGAGACAGATGAACAGAGGAAGACAGACAGGTAGACAGACAGGGAGACAGACCGGTGGACAGACAGGGACAGGTGGACAAACAGGTGGACAGAGAGGTAGACAGGTGGACAGACAGGTAGACAGACAGGTAAGTGAGAGGGACAAAGAGAAGGATTCAAGGCAGTGTATCCCAACAGTGGGGTACTTCTGGGGGACTTATAACCTACACACTTTGCTGTTAAAAATTATTTCTTAAAGGATCATGCACTCAGTGGGACATTGACATTATGGGCAGATGCTGATTGGGTTAAAATTACGTAAGAAGAAAAACAGGTTTACAAAAATGCAAGAAGTTGGGGTCTCAAAAAAGTTACACAGGCTGAAAAAGGATGAGATCTACCATACACGGTTAACGTCTTACCTTGTAGATGAAGGTGCGAAGGGAGGTGAACACCTGCTTGAGGGCCATCTCTGATTGGTTGATCTGCAGGAAGCAGAGGTGGACCTCAAACACCTTCTTCATCAGGGGGTTGTGGCCGTGGTCACAACACAGTTGAGTCTGAGAAGAGAGACGCAGAATGAAAATAACGCTGAAGGAAAACACTGCTGCAGAAACTAGGTGAAACACACGGGTTGATATGGCAAAAAACGTACAGTAAATATCATTTGTTATAATGAACTGCTGAGCTTACAAAAGTATGCCAAATACTTCTACCAATGTATGCTAAGTTAAGTATAGAAAAATTGTCACTGAAAATTATCTAAAATCTTGACTATATGAAATATTGTGTACATGATATGGACAGGTAATAATAAGTAATAATATGTTATAATATGATACATTTACATACAAGGTGTGTAGTTTGGTTTGTGTATGTCGTATTAGTGTATATTGAATGTGTGTGTGTGTGTGTGTGTGTGTGTGTGTGTGTGTGTGTGTGTGTGTGTGTGTGTGTGTGTGTGTGTGTGTGTGTGTGCGTGCGTGCGTGCGTTTCTGTGTGTTTGGGTGCGCGCGCGTGCGTGCGAGGGAGTGTGTTACCTTGAAGCCCATGATGAAGACGCTGAGTGTGTCCAGGACGGTCAGACACACCTCAGTAGCGATGTTGGCCCCCAGCAGAGACTGGCTCATAACGTCAGCGTCCGAGTGGCTGTAGGCTGCAGGGAAACACACGCAAATACGCACCGCAATCACAACGGGGACTCTCGATAACATCAGCAGTGTGTGAAGACATATACAGAGTGTCCAGAGAAGAGGCTAATCCGTGTCAAATGCAATGGAGAAAAAAAGGTGTGAACTTAATGGACTGAAGAGATTACATTTCATTCCAAATGAAAACGAAAACATGTTGAATTAAAAAGTGATTCTTTTTTTGACCGTGTATCAGAAGATATATAGTTATTATAGTTATCTAGTGAAGCACATTTATCGTTACGTTACGGTTGTTAGCTGTGGTGAGCAGTTTGCTAACACAATTATGGAAGTAGCGTCGCATCTAGCAGCACATATGGAAGATTAGTCCAAGGCATTTGGTTTACTCAAAGATAAAAAGTGGAACTAAGTCTTTGATACGTTTGTTCTGAATTAAGTTCAAACGAGGGGTTAAGCCGGCTTAGTGAGTAAGGCAGAGGAACTGGAGATATTCCCAATGTTTTTTCCATGAGAAAAGGGTCTGAAGTCTTAATTCTAACACAAAGTCAGATCCACAACCATCTGTAAATCGCCCGCTGGGCCGATACGTTCTTACCATGGTCTACAGATAATCCCAGAACACTTGAAATCTTTCTTACACTGAAAGCACAAAGAGATGAAGTTCATTAAGTAGGACTGGTTCACAGGCCTCAACGCTCAACCGTTGTGCTAATGGGCCTTCAGTCAGGGCTGCTACCTGCAGCCTTAACTAAACGAGGAAGTTTCCTCGTATTCAGAATTCATCTGTTTTTGGTGCACGCCTCTGTTTTCACACCGGGGGCTGAGGTGAGGACATGGAGAACCAGAGAGAGGTCATGGAGGATGATGTAATCATGTTGAAGAGAGAGAGAGGGATTGGGGGATGGGCGAGAGACATCCGTGTGACGACAGCCCACTGTTCTCAAGTGTGTGTTGATGATGACGGCGATGATGATGATGATGATATTACTGGGTGGACGGACGGTGACTTCCTGTGGTTAACGTGTATTTCAGGATGGATGGACGGTGACTTCCTGTGGTTAGTCTATTACAGGATGGATGGATGGTGACTTCCTGTGGTTAACGTGTATTACAGGATGGATGGATGGTGACTTCCTGTGGTTAAAAGTGTATTACAGGATGGATGGATGGTGACTTACTGTGGTTAAAAGTGTATGAGTTATCCAGACTGCTGAGCTGCTGTAAGCGGGCATGCATCATCCCCGCCCTGCTGCGAGACACAGGCAGAGTCTGAGCCTTCCGCTCGTGTGCAATGGGTCCCGCCCCCCCATCCTGGTTCCTGACGTGGAAACAGGAAACAGGAAACGGTCAGATGAGTGGGAATCGTGCCTGGCTTAGTCAATCAAGGGGGAAGTGGGGGGTGTGACAGGTCTGATTGAATCAGTCTGAGGCTAAATCTTATGGCAGAAACCCCACATGGGACTAAAATATAGAAGCAAAATATATAAGAAGCAATTTTTATATAAAATTAGCTTTATCCTTAGAGGTAACATTAATATACAACTCTATATAATTACATATCAGATTGATATAGGTAGAAATATATATTATTTAATAAGATAAAAGTATTTTACTGAAATAGGTGAAAAGTGGTCCTAGATATGGTTGAATTAGCCTCTAGGATTTTCGGTTGTACGTCAACACCCACACGAAAACCGTTCAGCCCAAAATACACGAGACTCGCTCGCACATTTCTGGACAAACACGGCAGCTACTCTCCCAGCGTCCCTCGTGGCTGCCATGAAAAGATTGCAGAGTGAGCAGCATGCGGTTTGAACCAGATAAGCGCCACGGCGGTATCCGCAGCAACGCAGACGGTCAGGCCTCTAGAACAGGGCAAGCCATGCAAGACTGCAACACACGCAACACCAGTCACATCGGCGCCGCACGGCAACAGAAGATCGCATGCGTTTAGTGACGAGACAAGAGAGTCCAGCAGATGTGTCCAGATGCTAGTCTTACCCGAGCAGGAGAGGGGCGGGAGCCAACTCTTATTTCAACATGTTACAACTTGCCAGCAGTTAGGGTGAATAGAGATGGAGAGAGGAGTGGGGGGGGGGGGGGGGGGGGGGGTTAGAAAGAGTGGACACCCCCACGCCCTCAGCGGGTGAGACCCCAGAGTGTGGTACAGAGACAGCATAGTGTGCACTGGATCTGGATTTACATTTGAGTCGCTACACTTGGTTTGGCATGGTTTTCACATACACACATGTTGACACGGTGAACATGTCATGTCTTTAAATGGTTACAGAGTGAGCACACACACATTAGACTTTACTTTCTATATCTGAAGAATAAGAGACTATAATTGATGTAACATCGGATGTATATAATCAGAAGGATATTTCCACAATCTTTCTACTTTATTCTTACTATATACATATTCTATAAACTATATACTGTATATATGTTTTGTCACTATGATATCATAATCATACATCAGTAATTAATAACTGAGATTGAGGCAGCGTGGACATTACCTGGCGATGTATCGTTTCCCCATGTATCTGAACTGATGGAGGCAAACCCTAAGAAAACAAAGAAAGAATACATACACATTTCAATACATCACAACAAGCAGCGCAAGCTGGCACGCTACGACAAATATTCGCGGTAAGAGTTGAAGTCACCCTTACTCGACAAGAGTGAAAAAGTCCATCAACTCGACCGATGAAGCCTTGCTCCAGTATGCGAACAGGGCATCTAGAATGGGAAGGAATGGATTGATTAATTTAAGCTAATTCACCATGGTGCCTAGCGGCCACCTTGGTGCCTAGCGGCCATCTTGGTTCTAAACGCTAGCTGGTTGAGGGGAACTGAATGCGGAATTCCGGATTCAGATCCAAGATGGCCGCCAGGTGAATGAAAGGGCCATTGCAGACTGAATCGGGCCGGGGAGAAGACGGTTCCTCCTACCTTCGGACATGCTCTTGAGAACGTGGAGGAAGCACATGAGGAGGTTCTTGGTCTCCGCCTGCTCCAGCTTGTCACAGCGGACCAGGGAGCTGCCCAGGGTGGAGGCCGGCTGGTTCTGGACGGACGGAGGAGGTATCAGTCAGGTGGAGATGGAGAAACAAGAACAGCGACCCCATCACATTGACCCAGTTCCCCTGACTCTTCGAATCAGCAGACGGCGCTACAACGAGAAACTCGGCCCAAGTTACCAGTGAAAGAATGATTTCACTAAAGCTATTTTAATTGGGAAATCTAAATATTGGACACATATTAAGGTCGTCCCAAAGTTTTAATTTGTATGAGAGGTTTTAAGATTGAGTAAATTATGTATAATAATTTACTTTGCCACCTAAGGTGAGTGAAAATGTATCCTTCAATCGGATTCAATTGATGCATGGATGATCCAGCTCACCATGGTGCAATGTTTTGGTCATAGAACTGAATATACCTGTATGTATATATATATATATATATATATATATACACACATATATAATGATGTGTTCAAATTCAGGACCAAAAGCACCACACAATACGACGGATTGCAGTCCATGAGCGTCAACACGAGACACCAAGAGATCAGACAGCATCGCAATGCATCAGGTCCTGACATTAGTAGTTCTGTCCATCTATCTCCGCCTCCACATTGGCACGGAGCACAAGGTTTTTAATGCAGTGCCCGGGATTCGAACTCCACGGACTCTACTCTACCACACAGTCAGGCCTACCGCAGGGCTTCTACGCAAGGAGAAGAGAGGTTTGAAATGAGAGGGCTAGAAATGGTCTGAAAGGGGTCCAAAGCAATCAAAGGAGAGCCAGAAAGCAGCAGCAGCAGCTCTACCGCAGAAGGGGGGATGGCGGTCGGCAGAAGCTCGTTCCTTTGCCAGCGGCGACTCCTCGGTCTAGACTAGGGAACCGGCTGGAGACGACTTCATAGAAACGATGACGAGACGGCTGGCCTTCGCGGGGAAAGCCTATGCTGCCGTCTGATTGGCTTGCAGCGTGATGCCGCCGTGGCGACAAGCAAACATTCTGATTTAGATAGATGCCGTCATGGATGTTAAATATGTTTATGGACGTATTTTACTGTCCCCTCCTTTTTGCAGTGGACGTGGCAGTACAATCCGCATGTCACAAAGAACCACAAAAGGTCCACCCAAAACCTAAACCAAAGTACTAACAACACAATTAAGGGTACTTCAACCAATCTCTCTGCTCCTGACCCCTCCCTACTCTCCCTAACCCACGCTCACCCATATTTCACCTTTAAGAAAAGTAAGTATATCCCTTTCCCTGTGGTTTCGCTCAAATTCGTCGTTCAGGTTTAGTACGCAACGTAACACGGGAGGAAGGGTCGGAAATGTACAAAGATAAATCCCTGTTAGTGTGCATGCTAACCAAGAACATCTGGAAGGTGTACGGGCCGGTAAGGCTGTTTTTATTGCAGCACCGGATGACAGACGCAACCCCGCCTGAAGATCATCTGGCAAAGAAAGGGCTTGAAAGCAAAAGGCAAACACAGAATTCCACACACACACACACACACACACACACACACGCGCACGCGCTGGGAGATTCGCAGCTGGGATTCAGTCATTCTCCCTCCTCGCTTTGGTGGAAGATTCTCTGAGAGTCTTTCCCTTCGCAGAGGAAGAATGAGTGAAGCTGAAAATGCTAAAACACTAAAAAAAGAAAGAAGCGTCCTTTTTCAGGGTGGGAATGAGGGGGTGGGGGGGGGGGGGGGGGGGGTTGTACTTGAAGAGGAACGCCGGGCTGGGGGGCGGGCCCCGCCAGCACTCTGTGGGCCGACAGCAACGAGAAGTCCATGGTGACGCGCTTGGCGTGTTTGGCGAGCGCGGGCTCCTCTGCGTTCGCGAGGACGCGCAGGGCATTGACAGAGTGGCGCCGCGCAAACCCCCTCTGCCAGCGGCGCCCGCAGCAGTGGAAGCGAGGGAGGGGTGGTGGAGGGGGGGGGGGGGGGGGGGGTTAGGGGGTGAATGGTTAGGGTTACAGTCAGAGAGTGACGTTCATGAAGGTGACGTCGCCTGGCGTAGATACGATGCGGTTCTCTCAGCCAATCGCCTGGCGGCTGCATGTGCATGTTCATGTATTTTGGTACTCTGGTGCCAACACAAGAAATACAATTTGCAGTGGGACGCATTCAACATGGGTTCATCAGTCAAAATAGGACTTTTTTACTATACATTTTTTTTAACCTATGAACCCTTTAGTCCCCTAACGATGCGCGGACTCACCTTGTCCAGGGAGATGCCCTTGTCGTTGTGCTTCTCCGTCAGACTGCTGCCAGAGTCGGTGCTGATGAGGGAGCCGCGGGAGTCTGCGTTGCGCACCAGGTTGATGTTGGGGGTGGAGGAGGTGTGAGGAGAGGCTGGGGGAAGGACAACACTAGTGTTACTAAACCTCCACCTTACAGGGGGTGGTTCGGTGGTATGACCTATTGGCGTGCTGAACACTTTTAGTGACCTTGATTCAGACCTATGGTTGGCCTTTCAACTCACTTTTCAGTCTGTATTAATTCCTTTCACTAAAGGCACAAAAGCCCATAAAATAATATATATAAAAAGTGTCCACATTTCTCCGTCATCCATTTAAACCCACCAGTGCCAGAGATGACTCCAAACACATCTTTGTGTAAACTGTTGTCCAGAAAAGTGCTGGACCTGGGAGGGGTCAAAAGGGCATTGCCCGAAAGGGTATCGTCTCTGCCATTCTGAAACAAAAACAAGCAAAATCAAGCCAAAACCACAACAATTCTCACTTATTTTGGTTGTAGTTTTGATGTACCACCACAAGATGGCGCCCTTACGTTGTTGGACTGGTTGACGCTGAATGGGGTGATTTCCTTCACGTTCAGTCTATTGACGTTCTCTTGCAGCAGGCCAAACAAGGGCAGGTAGAGAGTGGCTAGCCTGGCTTGCTGACTCTATAAAAACAAACAAAATGAGAGGCTTTACTGTGCTGTAGTCAAGATTTAACAACTATATTTAGAGTGTAATTTGTTACAAAAGGCTTTAGCCATCCGTCAGCTATAAGTGAGTGAAGTGCTCTGTGATAATATCTGTTTCTAGTTGACACCTTCCTCTCTGTGAAACCATTTCCATTTTTTGGACCGCTCCCAGCTCTTTTCTGACCAATCACGGCATCTCTTCCCTGACTGGTTCAGAGAATCCACCTTGCGTGTCAATCACAGGTGCACGAGTGCAACAATTCTCAATGGCGGAGAAACTTAGGGAGGGAGGGAGCAGAGAGCCACGTTTTGTTGGGGTCGTTTAGTCGTCCCAAAATCGTCCCTTCGTCTGCGGTCTCTCTTTACAACTCTCCAATCGGACCTCCAGCAGCTTTAACCAATCGGCTCATGCCGAACCGTAACCTCAAGGAGTCATAACACCAGAGTGGTGTACCTTGTTGTTGTAGCGGTCGTCGAAGGTGTGCTTGATCATCAGGTTCTTGAGCACGTGGATGGAGATCTGCCGGACCTCCCTGATCTCCTGCAGAGCCCCGCCCACCTCCCTCAGGAGCAGGCCCACCAGGAAGTGGTTCCGACAGAAGTCCTCCGTCAGCGAGTAGTCCAGCTGGAGGTCTGAGAGGTGGAGGAGGAATACAACGTTGTTGAGTGACGGTGCAGAGGAAGAAAAGCTCTTAAGATGCTCAAAGAGGAAATGCAGTTAGAGAGAGATTAGCGCCAACGCAGAACAAGATGGCGGTCATTAGAGACTTCACCATGAATGGGTTCATTGGTGACTGAAAGCCACACAGGTTAGAACAATGGTTGTTGAAACATGGTTAAAACATATTAAACAAGAAACACCAATTCAGATTTTTGGTGGTTTTGTGCCTTTAGGTTTGATGCCGAATGCAGTTGAGTGAATGCAGTTCATTACATTTTTTTAAGTTAAAACGTATCAGTCAAATTACAGCAATGGATTTGCTTACTTGTGTTTCACACCGTGTTTCCAACCAAACACAAATTGCAAGTAAAGCTTGTAAAATTGAAGTAAAATCCCCAGAATGAAATTTATTAAATCAGATTTAGTCCATATGTACTCCCGTATTGTATGCAGATAATCAAAGCAAAGACATCAAATCACAGGGTTACTCTTGTTACAATCACCTCATGAATTCCAAACACAGCAAAACAAGGCGTTGATTCACACAGACAAGCCAAATCACAGTTGTAGATAAGCATATTTCGCTACATTCATTATTAACGATTAACTATGCATAACTACACACAGCATTTTTGGCACAGAAGAATTCTGAGCGCCGGCGCGTAATCACTGGCGGAAAGCGATTGCTCTGATTGAGTGTGTTCAGGGAATCCTGCGAGCTCTGCTTAGTGTTCTAGGAAAGGTTCTTTGATTATTTCGGCTTTTTAACTTCGCCTCTATGAACAATCAGCACACCTCACACCTACCTACTGGAGTGTCAAACGACACCGTGCTGGGAGTTAGTAAAGCTATGTGTGAGGAGGGAGGAAGAGAATAACAAAACCGGTAAACACTGGGAAACCAGATGTAAAAACACAACACGTATGCGATAGTGAAACGATGTGTACTCAATATGAGTGATAACGTCTTGATGAGGGATTACATAAAAGCATCCACGTTTACCACAGTGACATAAGCAGTGGGGGATTTGATCACGTAACACAAGCAATAACAAGTCCTCACAGGAGTTAACCGGAAGCTCACCTTGAAACCTCTGGATCCGTCCCTTGCCAAAGGGCATGGGCAGATTGAGGGGGACGTAGTGTTCATGGTTGCAGATGACACGCAGGAACTCAAACTTGAACTCAAACAGGGTCTGTAAAACACAAAAACACAGCTTTAATACGTTAAAATGTATTTTTTTTTTTTAAAGAAGCAAAACAATAACCTCTTCTAACATTCTACATAAACGAAGAAGATGAAGATGTCCACACTGCTTGTTTTCCTCGTGCTGCTTGGTGACTTAATGAATGGGCTGGGCGAGTGAACGAATGAGGGGCTGGGGCGAGTGAACGAATGAGGGACAGTCTAGTGGTTAGGGGTGTTGGGACTCCCAGCGGAGGAGGTTCTGGGTTCCAACCTCGGCCCACGGTCTACCTGTAGGCTTCAGGGCCGTACCTTGGGGTCCCCTGGCATGAAGCAGTGGATGTAGTTGTTGATCTGCTTGAACACGAAGCCTCGGTCCATCAACGTGAAACACCGCTGCAACATAAAACGCAAACGTTGTTTTCTTGTATATAACGACAAAATAATAATCCTCGGTGACCTCTATGTATCTCGGTTGACATCTTACTACATACACAGACGTACATATGGCGCTTAAAAATTCCAAATAACCATCGACAATGATCTCTGGACATAACGGTAACCTATAAGCACTCTCAAGTCTCTTCCATTGTAGAGACTTGAGACTTGATTTATATGCAACCAGGAAGTCATGTTATTACACGATTGGTCTGACACAGCCTTAATGCGAACAGGAAGTGATGTTACGACACGATTGGTCTGACACAGCTTTAATGCGAACAGGAAGTGATGTTACGACACAATTGGTCTGACACAGCTTTAATGCGACCAGGAAGTGATGTTACGACACGATTGGTCTTGGTGATCCCTGATCCTAACGGTAACCTATAAGCACTCTCAAGTCTCTTCCGTTGTAATGGGTGGGGGGGGGGGGGGGGGGGTGGGGGGGGGGGGGGGGGGGGGGGGGGGGGGGGGGGGGGGGGTGGAGCCCCTCACCTTGACGAAGACGGCCAGGCTGTGGTTGGCGTTGCGGGCGGCGTCCAGGTTGTCTTTGTACTTCTGGGTGACGTGGGGCATCATCATGTTGACCAGCGTCTCCACCGTGTGGTGGAAGGACGCCGAGAACCGCTGGTTCCTCGACAGCTAGGAGGGAACCCCACCAGGAAGTCATGTTATTACTCGATTTGGTCCTCGGCTTTGCAGCTTTGGATAATGGGAAATATCACAGTTAATACCGTAAGGGCTACACAGAAGAGTGAGCCAGCAGTTCTTCATCCTGCTGTTTATATTCTAGTTCTCTTCATGGGGCAGGTAAGGATAGGCAGGTGTAGTGGCTAGACACCCAGCTGAAAGGTGCTGGTTCAACATCCAATGTCCACAGCCTAACCTGTAGACCTAGAGCAAGATGCCCTAACCCCTACATGCTCCTAACAACCACTTTGGACAAAAACGACTAAATGACTAAATAGCAAATACAGTACGAAGAGTGGCTCCCCATTGTATTGTGAGAGACTGAGTTGGTTTCTCCCACAGCGGAGCTTTAGATTACACACGGCGGCACGGTTGGGTGAGTTACTTAAAGGAATGTTGTGGGTTATGGAGCATGCATGCCTGGGGGGAGAGCGGGTGGTGGTGCGGGGGGGGGGGGGGGGTTGTGGTGTAATCTGTGGCTACAAGATGGCTGCCACTGTGGATACTGCGGTAGCCGTTCGCAAGACCGGTGAACTTGGGCTGAGCTCCAACAGGAAGCGGTAAGGGCAGCCCAGCGTGAGTCGAATCCCAAACACGGGTGTCTGGTGAGCCACATACCTTCACTTTACCGCTCTCGACCAGGTACTGAGCCATGGACTTGACCAACGCCTCAAAGAAATACCAGGAGTACTGGGGGGGGGAAAAAAGGCGCAGAGACGATAGATATTTAATACTGAATAATAATTGATTAAATAATTCACACTATATTCAACAGCAGATGCTCTATCAGCATATCAATTTATGTCAACAATGTAGCATGTACAGGCAAAAATGTTGTCTACTGTCATCTACATCTACAATCTACATTTAAATTCAACTACCCACATTTTGAACATACAGATATCATTTGCATTTTCATATTTATATTGAATTATTTGGTATATATCTTTGTTATCACTGTTGTGTACTTCTGCTGCTGGGACTGCACCTTCCCCCATCTGAGATGAATAAAGCGTGCATGTTCTGCATCAGGAGAAGTTCCGAGCGCTGCTGTCGGTGTTACCTTCAGCAGCTTGTTGCTGGTGAGGAAGTCCGTGGACGGCTTCAAGATGGCGGTCATGGCTTTAGCCAGCTCCTCGTGGATGGTCCTGGTGGTGGAGGCTGTGAACGTCTCCGTCTTGAACACAAACTGCAGCACAGCGGAACATGACATCTCCGCGTCCTGACGGAAATTGGCTGGATTCGGGGGGGGGGGGGGGGAGTGTGGGGGAGTGTGGGGGAGACGTTTGTGAAAAGCGTGGCGTAGTTTACCTTGACGTAAGACCTCAGATAATGCTCCAGGCCCTCCTCATGGCACTGGGCCACGATGTGGATCATCACTCTGCGGGCAAGCGGTAAAAACACGCATCAATAGCAAACCTCAACGTTCAAACATGGGAAAAACATCTGTCTACTATCTTGGTCAACTAAAACTAAAACTTTCTTTAGACAAAGAAATCACTTGAAACAAAAAAGGATATTGTATCTCTACGCATACGTCCAAATAAGAAAATGTCAGGAAGTATTATTAAGGATAAAGCATCTTTCGTATGATCTAACTGTTGGTGGAGTCTAGTGATGAGCATTCCCATCCGTGTGGCGTCTTCGCCTCAGGAACTAACGGAGAAACTAAGGTCCTACCGGGTCACGTTGACCGCCACCTCCTCATTGGTGGCTCCGGTCAGAACCCGGAACAGCTGGTTCAGCACGGTGGGCAGGAACTTGATCATCACGTGACTCTCCATGGCGTGAAGACTCTGGTGGTGGGGGGGGGGGGGGGGGGGGGGGGAGTACCAGTCGAATCACATCAAGCCCAACAGTACGGTAATAACAATAACCCATTTGATTAATGAAACGCTTTTCTTAGTACTCAAAGACCCCGTACGTGATAAGACATAAAACACAGGAGGAAAAAACGAACGACAACATAGAACAAAAACATCAACACAAAGTCACGTTAAAACATGAACGTGTGTAATGACTACACAACTCTACAGGGCAGGTAAAGTCGCCAAAGGGCTTTGCAAGGACACATTCAGTGACCGTGTGTGAATGATCATGGAGCTTAAAGTCTGTATTGGGAATGATTGCATCCAACATGAGGGAAGACAGAGTGTCTCGGGATCTTTCCTGCGATGCTGTGCACTGCACGTGTCCCGCCTGGAAAGGATCTAATCAGGAAAAGGGGAAGTTCCCCGTTTCCTGCTGCAGGCTCCCAAACTAATATCCTCACCTACCGGACAGAGAGGGGTGAAAGCTGACGCCTCTCAAGAGGCAGCAGGAAGGCAGTAAGGCAGAACAACAGGAGGACACACCAGCCCGGCCGCCCACCAGCCCACCGCACGCCCCTTTACGGCCTGCGTCCAGGAACCAGGTTAACCCGCATCCTGCAGGTTACCCGCGCTGCCGTACCGGACGCCGAACCCAAGGTCTGCCAAGTCGTTTGGGAAACAGACGGCTACGAAAAGCCCGCGGTTCCCGCCGACCTCCCTGGGTCACGACCCGGCTATTGTTTGATGTTTACGTTTTGAGAAAGCCGGGAGATCACGCCGGCCTCTCCCCCCCGTTGGCTCAGGACGGGGGGGGGGGGGGGGGACAATGGGCCGAGGCTCTCGTTGTGGACGAGCCATCACGAGCTGCTCGTGTCAACAACTTTGTCCTTCGCCCCCCCGCCCCCCCCCCCCCCCCCCCCCACGAAGTAAACAATCAGACGGGAACAAATCGCAGAACGCGGACGGAGAGATTGAGCGTGAAAACAAAACAGAGCTGAGGGAGGATGGGTCAGCGCAGAGCGAGTACGTCAGCAGCCTGCGAGCCTGGGAGTGTTTATGACTGGGAGTTTGTGAGTGGTGTGCGGTGTTTATGTGTGTGTGTGTGTGCATGTGTGTGTGTGTGTGTGTGTGTGTGTGTGTGTGTGCGCGCATCGCTGTATCAGAGCGATAAAGCGAGGAGCACCCTTGTTTGTCTTGCTCAACGGCTCCACGGGGACGATGGGGCCGTACCTTCAGGTATTTGACCAGCTCCCCCCCTGACGTCGGCGGCAGCGCTGCCGCGCTCTGGACGTGCTGGAAGAAGTTGTGCAAATGCTGATCCTAGACACGGAGAGGAGGGAGACGAGAGGGAACACGGGGGAGTCACGGTCTGGACCCAGAAGGTAGATGTGCGTGTGTGTGTGTGTGTGTGTGTGTGTGTGTGTGTGTGTGTGTGTGTGTGTGTGTGTGTGTGTGTGTGTGTGTGTGTGTGTGTGTGTGTGTGTGTGTGGCGGGGGGGGGACATGACTGACCTGCGTGTACACGGTGGAGACCAGGTGAGTGGACACCTTGAAGAGCGGCTTGCCTCCATCCACCCACTTGACATCAGGGCCGGAGTGCTGCCATCACAACCACAACAACAACAACAACAACAACAACAACAACATTTCTTGTTAGAGATGCTCTCCAATTGTGACGCTTTATGGTAGCACTATACCACCTATTACTCCCCCCCCACACACACTTTTGATTTGTCACTGTATGTGCGTGCATACACGCACATATTTGTGTGTGTGTGTGAGTGTGTGCGAGTTGCGTGTGTTTATTTGTTAATGAAAGGGTCCCTATTAGCTGAAAAACACTGTAGTCAGCCAGTCTCCCCGGGGTCCAAGAATAACAAATAACACATAACAACATAACAGGGTACGTGTGTGTGGGTGTGTGTTTGTGTGTATGTGTGTGTGTGTGTGTGTGTGTGTGTGTGTGTGTGTGTGTGTGTGTGTGTGTGTGTGTGCGTGCGCACACGTGCGCGCTTGTGTGTCCGCGCGTGTGTGCGCTCATGTGCTGCTGGAGCACTTCCAAACCAGCCGCCAACCACCCAATGAACAGCAGTCCCTCGACCCGGGTCCCCTCGACCCGGGTAACCCAACCCTGGCTGTCCTCACCTCCCCTCCGGCGTCTCAGAGGGGGAACCCTACCTTGTTGGCTCCGTCCTGGCAGCTGAGGTAGCCGGCCGGCAGGTTGGAGGCCACCGAGGCCTGGCTCTCGTTCACGATCACCCGGCCGTCCTTCAGCAGAGGGATCCAGGCGTAGCCCACTGAGAACCGAGACAACAGAGGGTCCACACGTCAGTCACTGCAGCGCCGTGGACAGCGTGGAGGACAGAACCACACTTCCATTTACTAACTACTACTATTACTCGCATGCAAAAGCCGCTGAGACTGGACATTATTTTTGACCCATGAGCAGGTCAGGGGGGTAGGCATCTTCCTCAAAAGGCGCTTACCATAATTGTAAACATTGGGTTTCAAACACAGAACCCTTTTTGGCTGGGAAGGAAACGCCCCTAACCGCTGGACTATCCTGCCCTTTGAACAATGTCCTTCAGACACAATTCAGGTCACCTTCCCAACAATAACGGTCACCAGTGAGTAAGGGAGATCGTTCAGTGGGGCTCCCTCACACGTTGCGCGTTGCGTACCTTGTGTCTCCACCATGTCTCTCTTCTTGGTGCTGGCTTTGCTGTTGCTGTCACAGCTGACGTGGTAGAAGGTGAAGAGCAGGTGGTGCTTCTCGTGGAGCTGGGTCGGCAGCTCAATCTTGAACTGAACGAGACGAACGCAGAGCCCTTTACACACCGCCACCTCATTGGCGGTTCATGCGTTCACTTTTGGTGAGGGGAAATGTAAAACGCTAGCTAGGAGAACATGGGACAAACATGGCAACTTTTGTATCGGCGGGATCTCACCTCATCGTAGAACTCGGGGTTGTGTTGGTGATGTAATACCGCAGCTAAGGCACTTTTGGCAAACAACTGTCCTCCCGGTCGCCCGTAGATACACTGTGGAATCATCCAGACTGCTGGTTAGCCGCCAAGTGGGAGGTTCAGCGTTGTTTTTGACACAAAAGACGCCTGGGAGAGCTCCCACGAGGCCCTTGACGAGTGGATGTTTGTGTTTACCTTCAATGGAAGGGCGTCCTCCTCGTCCGACTCCTTGAACTCGACGCACACGGCTATGTTTCTGGCCTGAGGACAGACGAGCAGAACAAAGGACGCCTGTTAGCTGTGGACCATGTTGGGTTCCCGCGCGCTGTAGAAAACACACGGAGGCACAAGGAGGAGCCCCTGAGGTGCGAGCTGACCTACAGAAAGTAAGCGAAGCCCGATGCAATATGGTGTCTTTTCTATGATCATAGACCCATTATTTACAGAGGAACAAAAGGCAACCTTTAAGTCACACCATAATAATACCGCACTCATGTAATCAACACGTTTCTAAAAAAACGAATCGACGCTCTCCATACCTTTGCGAAAGACTTCTGGCTGTCGTACTTCAAGTGGCGCGGGTAGACGTAGAGGTGGTTGTTGTAGGTGGTGAACGGCTGGGAGCATTTAGCGATGCTCGGGACAAACTCCTCCACCTCAAAGAGGATGCTGGCCTTCTCGCCGACATCAAACGACTTCACAGGAATGTAGGATGAGGTAACGTAATCTGAGACACACACACGGAGAGAGAGAGAGAGAGAGAGAGAGACAGAGACAGAGAGAGACAGAGAGAGAGCAAGAGGGGGAGAGAGAGCGAGAGACAGAGCGAGAGAGCGAGAGACAGAGACAGAAAGAGAGAGAGAGAGAGAGAGAGAGAGAGAGAGAGAGACAGAGACAGAGACAGAGAGAGAGAGAGAGAGAGAGAGAGAGAGAGAGAGAGAGAGAGAGAGAGAGAGAGAGAGAGAGAGAGAGAGACCGAGAGACAGAGACAGAGAGAGAGAGAGAGAGAGAGAGAGAGAGAGAGAGAGAGAGAGAGAGAGAGAGAGAGAGACAGAGAGAGAAAGACAGAGAGAGAGAGAGCGAGAGACAGAGAGAGAAAGACAGAGAGAAAGAGAGAGACAGAGAGAGAGAGACAGAGAGAGAGAGAGAGAGAGACAGAGAGAGAGCGAGAGACAGAGAGAGAGAGACAGAGAGAGAGAGACAGAGAGAAAGGGAGAGAGAGCAGAATAACTTCATGCAGACACCGTGAACAATCAGAGCAGGGTCGATTTGGCGTTCCACTTCGGGCTTCAATAGGCAGAAACAGGAGGACTCACTCGTCAAGTCGGGGGCTACGTTGTCGATGGTGACGTCTAGGTTTCCCAAAATGACAGGTAGCTTTGCCATCTTCTCCGGCCTGGGGGAGGACAGAAGATATGAACACATAACAAGACAGGCTGACTGGAACCAGAGAGGGAGGGACAGTGACCTTTAACCTTTAGGTTAACACATTTACACTGGATGTTTAGAAGCCAGAGGCTTCAGTGGCTAACCACCCCTAACACAAAATCGAGTCTAAACCCTCAGTTTTACATTTGATTTTACATTATTTGGTTGTCATGATCACTCTCAATTCAATTTGACTGAATTAAATCAAATTCAAAAGAACTCTGTTTGTCCGTTAAGAACTTCCTTTGCATTGTACGTGGTCACAGTGCATTTAGACATGTGAGACGACAAGCAAGTCCACGTTAATATCCTCCATACTATATCCGGTACAAGGGTCTACTGAATCGTTCCAGACACCTGCTGTTGCTATGCACTACAATAATGCCTACAGGATCACAACACGTTTAGATGCTATCATTAGCAGCGCTCACTTCCTGAAGTCTGCCAGCAGTTTGAACATGTCGTCGTTGGACAGCTTGTTGCTGTCCTGCCGGTACAGGGCCGAGAAGCGGGCGCTCTTGTCCAGCGTCCCGGAAGCGTCTTTAAACAGAGGCCTGGAGGACAGGGGTCAGAGGTCAGAGTGGGTCGGCCACAACCGGCCTGCCCATGGCTGTTCGCCTCTCTGCCAGGGCGGCATCACATCATCGCGATTCTGGAGAGCTCCCACAGCATGCTTCACTTAATTAACATGGCTAAATATTATTACATTATCTTTTATTTATTTTACCTTTAATGTTTTGAAGAGAGACGTTGCCAAGAAGGGCAGCAGTACATGAATTTACATGTTTTCTTGACGCAATGTTGTGTAACCCTAACCAAATCCTAACACAGTTGTGTACGTATTTGAATCCAATTCCCCCAAACACAATTCACGTTAAACCAACTGTGTGCAGGTTGAATACCTTGCTGCCCAGGCAAAAGGCATCCTGTAATGACCCAGCCGGTTGCACGCCCACTTGGCATTCTTCAGCACCTTCTGCGCCACCTAGTGGAGAGAGAGAGAGAGAGAGAGAGAGAGAGAGAGAGAGAGAGAGAGAGAGAGAGAGAGAGAGAGAGAGAGAGAGAGAGAGAGAGAGAGAGAGAGAGAGAGAGAGAAAAGCTTTACCCAACGGGAAACAGATGGCTTTCAGCTTCCCGCTTAACATTGGCAGCCATGCTTAAACCAAAAAGTTGAAACATGGCTTCCAATCAAAACACAGACGCATACAGGAGTCCTTAGAAGATACTTGTCTTGTGCACACAAAGAAACATTCTTGGGCCGACCAAGACACAGAGACTCTCCCTAAATCCCACCGATGTGTGCAAATCGGATCAGTATCAAATCACTGACTTATGTTGATGCCCACTGATGCCCCAAGAGAGGTCACGACCCTGGCTGTACTGCCTAGCCCCTAGAGGGGTCACGACCTTGGCTGTACTGCCTAGCCCCTAGAGGGGTCCCGACCCTGGCTGTACTGCCTAGCCCCTAGAGGGGTCACGACCTTGGCTGTACTGCCTAGCCCCTAGAGGGGTCCCGACCCTGGCTGTACTGCCTAGCCCCAAGAGAGGTCACGACCCTGGCTGTACTGCCTAGCCCCAAGAGGGGTCACGACCCTGGCTGTACTGCCTAGCCCCAAGAGGGGTCACGACCCTGGCTGTACTGCCTAGCCCCAAGAGGGGTCACGACCCTGGCTGTACTGCCTAGCCAGATGAGAGGCGTGTGTGTGTGTGTGTGTATGTGTGAGCATGTGTGTGTGTGTATGTGTATGTGTGAGCATGTGTATGTGTGAGCATGTGTGTGTGTGAGCATGTGTGTCTGTATGTGTGAGCATGTGTGTGTGTGTGTGTGTGTGTGTGTGTGTGTGAGCATGTGTGTGTGTGTGTGCATGTGTGTCTGTATGTGTGAGCATGTGTGTGTGTGTGTGTGTGTGTGTGTGTGTGTGTGTATGTGTATGTGTATGTGTATGTGTGTGTGTATGTGTATGTGTATGTGTGTGTGTGTGTGTGTGTGTGTGTGAGTGTGTGTGCGCGTGCATGTGTTCGCCGTGCGCCCCCGCACCTTGGTGGAGTCGGAGCTCTTCATGTAGGGCTCCGCACAGTGGGTGACCCCTCCCTGCAGGATCTTCTCCACGCGCGCCACCAGGAAGATCTCCGGGTGCGGGCAGGTTACCGAGAACACCCCCTGCGGAGAGAGAGGACGTGCTTCCAGGTTAGAGGAACGCCGAGACATCGAACGCCCCGTAGCGGCGAGTCGGTATCCCGACGGGGGGGGGGGGGGGGGGGGGGGGGGTGCGGTGAGGGACGGGCTATCGCTCCTCCCCACGAAAAGCACGTTTCGGTGAGGGGGGGGAGGTTTCGAGAACCCAGCGTGTTTGGTGTGGGTCCCGTGGGAACGTTGCTCAGATCTGCTGAAAGTGATCCGGAATTTGAGCGCCGAGGAAAGATATGGCTGGTATTCAGGTGGCTCTCAAAGGGATAACTTGTAGAGCCAGGGTTCTCAAACAACTTTGTACTAATAAACAAAGATATTACTTTCACCAGCACAAAACCGAGAGAACAAGATTTTAATATCAGTGAGACTTCCAGGTTCAATAGAAATGAAAAATGAAGGTGGTATACAATTCAACAAGAGGCAATTATTATACAATCGTTCATAACCAATATTACAACCAAAACCATTTTTTCAAGTACCCCCTGCACCCCTGGGGGGTGTGTGTACCCGCGTTACGGAAACAGAGGCTCACTCATCGATCCTCAATCCATTAGGAGTGTACCTTTCTGGGATACTGCATGGCTGCCTCCGGAACACCGTGGACCAATCGCTGCCCTCCGTGGAGAGAGTCCCCGCCTCCATTGATGTAATGGCTGCCGTCATTGGGCAGCATTCCCCTGACGGAGGGATGATTGAGGTCGACGTGGAAGTCTGAGGAGATCTTCCTGCTGTTCTGGATGTCAAACAGTGACAGGGTGACGTAGAACGGTTCCACCTGAGGAAGGAACAGAAGAAGAACCAATGGCGGCGAAACGAACGTCAAAATCTCACACAGTGAAACAGTTGGTGATGTTGCCCCTTAGAAAGACTAGTGAACTATTAGTATAGAATTCATGTGAATGAACAAAAAGCTCCTTTCTGTGTCCGCGAGGACTGAGTGTACTTATGTGTCGAGTCGGCACAACACTAGACAACTTCGACAACATTGAGCCGGTAACCATGCCAACCTCATCTCTTGGCGAGACAAATGGTGATAGGACGCAGCCCAGCTACTAAGCCAGACCATTACATCCTCCCCAGTGCTAAGCTCATTAGCTAGAGTGGTTAGTGGGCATAATGTATGGTTCATTGATCGCTGCCATTTCAACAAAAACAGACAAACAAACCAGTCTTGCTTACGTTTGTCGTCGGGCCTTCCTCGTTCTCGGCCACGCAGCTCTGCAGATTGAAGGCGAGGTCGTTGCAGTTCACCAGAATGCGCTTGCCAAACTTCTCCTCAAACGGTTTTACGTCCGGCTCAATCCCTGAGAAATCCAGTTTCTGTTGAGCGGTAGGAGAAAGAAGAGAACGCTGAGTGGAAGTGGTCTCGGGTTGCCACGGCGAAGAGATAAACGTCTTTCCCGAGCTTTGCATTTCCTTTACCTGCGTGTCGGGGTCCAGGGTGAACAACTTGAATCTGGTTTCGTTCCTCAGCTTCGATTCATTATCCCGTGCACTCTGAGGAGAGCAGAGATATTTCATTTCAGTTTGCTTGCCAGTGAACGTTTCCTTTTTTCTTTCATATTCAACAGATTTGATCATGACCCGGACAGTTCTGTTCATTTCGTGTCCGTCTGGAAGTAAGGTATTGTATTTTATGAGCTGACCGAAACGGGGGCCAGACAGGTCCAGGGGTTAGAGAGAAGGTTATTCCAGTAGAGACTACAGTGTAGAGCAGTACAACACATTCAGCTGTCTGCACGGTTGCAGGTTTCCAGACAGACGTTTGGTTAACCCTGTACTGTCAACCACTGCCTTGACAGGATATCATTTCTGTCCATATGCACTTCAAATCAAGCAGAAGAAATGATGACGTGCAAAATAGATTTTGGGGGGAATGTGTTACATTTTTTAAGACAGCTGCCATAATAATAATGTGGTAACAACTACTAGTGTGTTTTATATAGTGTGTATGTTGTTTTTAGTGTGGTTTATGTATTAAAAGGTGCTACGCTTATCATTCAAAGACCACGGACCTGTCCATTCTCAGGCTGGACTTTAGAACGTTACTGAGACAAACATCCATAACCCATCCCTGATATTCCCGACGACGTGTTTGACCAGATGATTGCTTTAACAACCTACCTGGAAGCTGTCCACACTCCCAGAGGAGCTGTCTGACTTCCCCATCTCGTCGTCTACGGAGGAAATAAAGAAGAAGAATTATGTCAAAGGAGGTTTTTGCAACCACCAACCACCACCAAAAGGTGGTGGTTGGTAAGTCAACGGTGTTGAAGCAGCAACTCGCTCAACACACAGCAGAGACATGCTTAGTCTCCGGCTAAAAGCTTTACCACGCTCTTAACGTTTTTGACTCGCTAAACAGTAATTGTGTGGAAGGGATCAGCCAGGGCTTAGCAGAAGCTGAGCGGTTAGGGTGCTGTTAGGGTGGTGGGATGGAGCACCCCCCCCCCAACCCCACCCCCCACCCCCACCCAGCCACCTCCGCCTAGACTTCAGTGTGTGTGGGCTCGGTGGGGGGGAGGTGGGGGGTGGGGGTCAAGTCAGGTTGGGTGGGGTGTTGGCTGCACCCATTCCTCTTCCACAGTGTGATTAATAAAAAGCAGAGGAGCTATAGGGAGATTAGCCAGGCTGTCTTAGTGTGAAGCCAGTCCGACTGCTTCCTCTGAGGGGCTTCTATGATGAGACAGGAGGGGAGAATCACACGGAAGCCTGGGTGGTCCCCATCAGCCAGGGATGGAAAGTGAAGTCTCAACAGCGGGATAAAGGTGTGGATGAACCTCTTTGAATCAGACGCATAAACAAGCAAAGCTGTTTATCCTGCCGTCACGGTTTTATTATGCGGTGGCCTGCAATAAAGCTTGGATCACCCAAATAGACGTGGATCTCCCCTTGACGTCTCGTCCTCTGAACCACAACAGCACATATGAATAGCTTCATGAAGACGAACACAGAGGAGCATAATGACTGGTGATGGTGATGGAAGTCAACGTTATTCTAAACTGTTTGTTGAGAAAGTCCTAGTATTGCTATTTTTCTTTTGATTCTGGACCCCACTCTGACACGGTCTGATGAGAGAATTTTCCAAGGAAGAGGACGATAATATTGTAAGTGGTAATGGAAACATATACACCCAGGCAACCATGAAGCATAGCGCTGTCATACATACGCGCACACACACACACACACACTTTCAGCCCTCCCCATCCACAAACATACACGCACACTTACACTTACACACACGCGCACACACACACACACGCCTCCCGATACAAAAACACACACACACACACGCACACATACATACACACACACACGCACCCCCCTACCTACCGCACACTCACATACACACACAACATAACCACCACACACACACAGACACACACACACACATGTGCACGCGCAGATGCGCACGCACACACACACACACACACACACATGTGCACGCGCAGATGCGCACGCACACACACACACACACACACACACCACCCCCCACACACACACACTCCTCCCCATACACACATACTCACACCCCTCCCCATACACACAGCCCCCCCCCCCCCCCCCCCCCCCCCCCCTCCACCCCCCCCACCGTCGTGAAGGTCTCCGTTCCTCTTGTCCTGCATGGCGACCTCGAAGCTGCTGTGCAGGATCTTGTTGAGGGTCGCCACCCACTCCTCCATCTCCGCCTCCCCCTCCGCCGCCAGCAGGTAGGTGCTCTTGTCCTGCATCTTCAGCTCGAAGGCAAACCGCCTCACCTTGGTGTTCTGCACGGAGACACAGCGCGCACACACACACACACACACACACACACACACACTAAGGGCGGGGACACAGGGATTCACGTGAGCATCGCCATTCTTCTGCAGTACTTGTATCGTCAGGGGCGCTAAAGTCGTACAACTCAACATTATGTCAGTGGAAGCTGATTGATGGTATCGTCCAACAGAGGGCGCTACCGTGTATTAGCCTGTAGTCGATTTGCATCAACCATGTTTTGGGTTCTACAGGTCCACCATTTGTTTGTAAATGAACATGGACGAACAGAACAGTAGTTCATGCAACAGTGGTTGCATGAACCTGTAGAACCTGTAGAAACCAAAACCCAGCGTTACAAGAACCCGACAAAGAACCCAAGGAAAGAAAACGTATTATCGTGTCGCAATGGGTACAGTGTCGCAATGCGTATCGCATCATCGGTCAAAGTTGCAAAATCGTATCAGGAGCTCCCTGTCGATTCCCGTCCATACCCCACACACACAGGAGGAGATAAGACAAGGAGAACAGTGTGAGGAGGGCTTACTGGGTTTCACTTTGAATTCTACCGGTGCTTGCCTACAATAACCAGACCACACAGTGGAGCTGAGGGCTGCACACTAGAAAGTGAGAGATGTTTGTTGATTTAAAGGTGGGAGGTCACACGTCTGCCAAGTATTCCATGATTAATCAACCCAAGTTTCAATATTTTTTTCGCAGCGGGATTATGGCACCTTAGAAAGAATGTTTCCATCAAAGCGTCCAAGGGCACATCCAGAAATGGCCGAAAGCCACTTGAACACAGCAGGAGATTGGTGGCTATGATGTGTGGCAATACACTCTGCTCCGTTTACTAAAAGGCCTTCTGCTAAGGAATTCTCGATAGCGTTCACAAAAGCCATTGTTGTACTCCAAATATTACAAAGAAAACTGAATGCTGTATACATATATGTTGAATGCATTTGTGCATTACTGTGAACGTATGTAATGTCAATGAGGAACCGCAAAAGCCACTCCAAAATCAAAGTTTTTCACTATGAAATGTGAAAAGGACCGCCACGGTGGATGTGGACGACCCGACCCAGCTATGATTCCCCTTCCACAGAGAGCTCGGAGGGCTGGAGAGGGAGAGCAGAGTAGTTCCATATGTGTGAGATGACAGCCAGCTCTGAGTTTGAGGAGAGACTCTCAGAGAGCTGCTGATGGAGGCAAAAAACGATGGAATTGGAACGGTAGAATTGAACTTTGACCTCCAATCCACCAGGACGTGTGGCGGTGTCCAAGTATAACTTGATCCTTAGCATCCTTAGCGTGTTAGCGGCTAGCTAAACCTTTTCACAGCTGCTGATTTGGATGTAAACACAGGAGAGCTAGCTTAGCACAGTGACTTCTGGAACAGTGGGAACGATGCTATGAGTCTTTCAGTAAAACATTAATCAGAGCCCTTTATAAAAGGAGGCCAGTCATCTTTGTTTTGGTTTTAGTTATGTTATTATTTTGGTTACTTGTATGGTTATGGTTATTGCTGTTGTTATAGCCAATGTTATGGATGTGGTTATAGTTGGGGTTCTTGTTGTGGTTCTTTCATTGATCCCCCCGGGATCAATAAAGTACTAACTTACAACTAACTAACTAAATGACAAACTAACTAAATAACAACTAACTACTAACTGACTAACTAACACCTATCTAACTAACTAACTCACTAACTGACTAGCTGACTATTGTTAGCGTGGCTGATGTGTGGGAGCTACGTCGGGGGAGTGATTGGGCGGGAGGACGATGGGCCGCAGGCGAGCTGAGTAAACACATGAGAACGTTCGGGGGCGTTTGGGAGGGAAATCAGACAGGAGTAATCAACACGGGACTCATAATGACGCCTGACAGACAAGAGAAGGGAGAAAGGAATCTCTCTTTGAAACGCGTCCCAATACAACCGACTACAAACAGGCGCCACCAAAATTCCCCCTGAGCACGGTGTACAGAGGTCGTCCTCCTCCTCTCTGAGGTCAGAGGTCATCATCCTCTCTGTGTCGACTAGAGGGACTTCCAGCATGGAAGCGGTCGAGTACTGTGGATTATTTTAAAGGGCTGGGCCGTCAAACCATCGCCACCGTCTCTCCTGGCTTTCGCTGAAGCATCCGTTACCGATAGCGGTTGTCAAAAAGGACTTTGATGTGCCGGTTACACCGAAGCGCATTTAGAAACACAGCACTTTGGTGTTTAGAATCAATATGCGTCGGTCAGTACGGCGTTTGTGGACCGCATAACGAGTACTTTAGTAAACGCCTTCCACAAAGACCACAGTGCTAGCACTCACAACTAAAAATGCTCTCGGCACAACAAGTCCGTCACGTGGACAAATGATATCGGTAACGGATGTTTTAGGGGCGCCAGGAGAGACGGTGGCGAGGGTCTGTTCACCCAGACCGGTGTCGCCCGCTATACGTATGAAACGGACATTATACGCCACATAGAAGTCCACGTTGCTGGATGAGTAACACCGTTTGTGTTGCAACAGTCAGGGACATTGTGCGGTTGTGAGGGGAGTTCATAGTGTGGTTAAGAGGAGGGGCGGACGGCTGGAGATGTCTCTGAGGAGAGGGTGGGAGAGACAAACGTCTGTCCCAGGAAACCAGAGGCCTGGCAGCAGAGAGGACCAAGTCCTCGGGGGAGACCCAGGAGCCTGCCTCGTGGACCAACAGGTGGGTCACATTGTGTTTGGTACATATATGTACATGTTCAGGTGTCATTGGCATTCAGAATATTAACTCAAATTAAATCAATGTCTTTGCTGTTGGTGGGGGGGGTTTAACTGTGGTGAGTTGCTTAGGGACAACTCGTCCATCTCTTAACCTGAGTGTGTGTATTTATATGTGTCCATGCTGTTTGAATTAGCCTACAAATGAACAGAGTTCAAGTTGAGACACAAAACATTTCAACTGCAGGCAGTGGATGAGTGTGACATCATTCCATACACTAGGATGTAAGTTAAGGAGCAGCCGATCCACATAGAGTAAGGGGGTTTATCTGTGGACGAGAGCTAACGGAGATCACAACACAAGGTGTACAAACAGAGACCGCCATGTGTTTGGCTAGTGACTGGACTACCTCTGAGTCATCTCTAGTCTGTACTCTCCACCACAACCTCCCCCACATCTGTCTCGACTCCCACATTAAAATCCTCCAACCTCCAACACCCCATAAATACAAGAATACCCACAAACACAGCCATCCGTTTTACTGTAAAAGAGAAAGTATCTCAATGTGTTGACGTAAATCTGATTGGACGGATTCTGGTTGTTGTCACGGTCCATTTGAACAGAGTCGGGGTGAGAGATGTTCTGCATCTGGCCAGAAAAGTATCCCCAGTATCCCCATTCAGCACGTCTACAACGCAGCGACAACACGCACAGTCCGGAGCTGATTTCATCTCCACCAGGTGGATAACGATGAAAGCAGAACCCTGGATGTTTCCACGTGTGTAAGCATCTGGCATTGATCGCACGGCGCGTTGCAAAGTGCGTCTGCAGCGCTGGCCTTCCTGCAGCAAATGAGCGTCAGCGATACCAGAGGACGACCTCAGGGACCCGAGATAGAGGGGATCATGTGTACTGCGGTGTGTGTGTGTGTGTCTGTTTGCGCATGTGTGTGTGTGTGTGTGTGCATGTGTGTATGTGCGTGTATGTGCGTGTGTGCGTGCGTGCGTGTGTGCGTGCGTGCGTGCGTGCGTGTATGTGCGTGTGTGTGTGTGTGGGTGCGTGCGTGTGTGTGTGTGTATGTGCGTGTGTGAGTAGCGGATGAAGGCACTCAGATGTCAGGTCTACGGATCGAAGGAGGGTCTCACCGAGAGGAAAACACGTGTTGGCAGGAGGTCATTTGTTTCGGGTTTATTGTCACTGGTAATTATGTGTCCCCCACCGGGAGAAGGGGGGTGTTTGAAACGGGACTGCACCTGAATCACGCCCATGCAGGAGTCCAGGAAGATGGTGCCTTTGGGTTCCTTGGAGATCTTCTCGTCCTTGTAGAAGTTCAGATTGTAGGAGCCGTCCCCCAGCTGGGTCAGATGGAAGTACCGCCTCTTGAAAGACTGAAACAAGGCCAGACCAGAATTACTTTGAATGTGGAGACGATAGCATCAGAAAACATTGTTAAGAAAACAAAGGATTTAAATTACATGACATAACATTCTTCCTCACAAAGCAACTGATCAATATCTACATCTTCTTGTTGATCTTCTTGTTCTCGGGGCGAACACAAACTTCACATCATTGTTCGGAGAATTTGACACCAGATGGGGCCAGTATAGATAGTTTAGATATATTTAAAACTAAATTTGAACATGGTGGGTTTGCAGAGACAAAATGGCCGGTTTGCGACCGAAACGACGAGGCGCATTTGGCCTCGATCGCCTCCAATTGGTCGACAACACCACATGAATGATTATATCAGCATCTGGTATCTGCAAATATTTGGCACCTGTCAAATATGGACTATTCGAGGGGGGGGACGGGGGGACGGGGGACGGGGGGGTTATTCTTGAAATGAACTCTCGGTTAATTTCAAGATGAACCACTTAGAAAGAAGGTTCATCTTGTGGTGGAAGTTGATCTCGGATTTGCAGGAATTATTCCATTTGAATCACCGCTCAAGAAGAGAAGACAAGGACAGAGAAAGGGTAGGAAACTCCTGGTGTCTTCAAACAAACCACCCACACGTACCCTGTCAAGCTGTGTTCGACAACCACCGCGAAGACGCCACTTTTGAGTTTGCCCTAAGTGTATTTGGTCGTGTCCTACTCAGTCACAGTCTCTTACCCTCATGGTGACGCTGATGGCACTGTTCATGTTGCCCTTGTGCAGCCAGCCATGTTTGGTGATCCCTCCCTTCTGGGAGCCTAGCGAGGCGGTGTCCTGAAGGAGAACGAAGACAGTTAGACCCATTAAGAACAGAGTGTCTAAACACCATGAAGCAGCACATCCTTCCAACACACCGAACTGGAGAAATAGGTGTACTGGCTCTGACTTACGGTGATTTTGCTGCCTCGTTTAACGTTATCTCATTGGCAATCTACTGGTGACGATGCTACACTTTTGTTTTTCGTAAATGCGTTTTTGTTATTTTTTTCGTCACATTTTCAGTAACTGAAAAAAAGACACAGGATTACTTCAAACTCAGCAATCCCTGCCCAGGAAAACACACCATACATGTTGGTTGTGACCCCGTACATCGAGGAGAGATGAGAGAAGGCTGTGGTCGCTAAGAAGGCCTTTTGGGAAGTGCAGTGAAAACCACCGATCACTTCATGTTTTGTAAAGATTAGCAGTTCGTTTTGAGGACACTATTAAAGGAAGTTCAAAGTTCACATTTCTTGGGAAGCTATACTTGTGTTGTGGGGATTCCCAGGTTGTAGGCCGGGCAGATGGAAGTTGACTCTTAACACAAGCAGGGCCTATCCGACTCCAAACAAACAGATAGCAGAACATTAAATAAACCAGGCGTTTAGTCCAAATAAACATCCTCCATCTTCACCGTTGCAGATAACCTGACCATCCTGGACATCTAAACTTTTCAGCTCTCAGGTCAAACCAAACGAGATTCCCTGTCGTCTCAGTCGCACGTCACACATAATAAAACGAACTTTCTAATCTAGCCTTTCAGCAACATTAAAATAATGGATAGTGTCCGTCAGTATTGAAGGAAACGGTTGATGGGGATTTCAGCTCTGAAGCTTCGTCGTGGTTAACATCAGCTTCCCCTTTATGAGATAATCCCAGGTCTGGTCCTGACCATCAGCGCTGACAGGGGAAAACGACACTTGTGATACTTAAAAAAAAGAAAAATGATTTTTGCAAATGGGTTTTCAATATGCAATCATCTCTTGGTATTTCTTTTCATTGAGCAGAGGGGTTGTTAAAAAAAAGAAATTGTTTTTTTTTTGGGGGGTGGGTGATCTAAGGGAGTGTCTGGGAAGTTTCATGGCTTTGCTTCTTTTCATCATATGCTAGACAACACAGACCAGTCCCCAGAGATGAACACACACACACACACACACACACACACAAGAACAAACACACACATGGTCCACAGAGAGAATGACAAATCACTGGCTTCTCTGTCTCAATACACATTTGCCGCACATAAAGTTGTGAGCGTTCAAAATGGAACCGGTGAAAGAGAATATACACACAGACACACACACACACACACATACATAGACAGGATGTCAGCAGTTCTCCACAACCAACTTTACCCCAAAGACTAAAAAAAGATGAATCCTTAAATTATGATATGATAAAGTTCAGGTTCCTCTTTCACCAATACAGATAAAGCGAGAGCCAGAAAGAAAGAGCGAGACAGAGAGCCTTCTGGTTTGATAATTTATTCAGCAGATAGTCTGTGTTTAGGAGCGACATGGGCCTGAGAGAGAGAGAAAGAGAGAGCGAGAGAGCGAGAGAGAGAGAGAGAGAGAGAGAGAGAGAGAGAGAGAGAGAGAGAGAGAGAGAGAGAGAGAAGAGAGAGAGAGAGAGAGAGAGAGAGAGAGAGAGAGAGAGAGAGAGAGAGAGAGAGAGCGAGCGAGAGCGAGAGAGAGCGAGAGAGAGCGAGACAGAAAGACGGACAGAGAGAGAGAGAGAGGGACAAAGAGAGGGAGAGACAGACAGAGACAGAGAGAGAGAGAGAGAGAGAGAGAGAGAGAGAGATTAGATGTGAATCAGGGGTTGATTTGGGACGAAATTTCCCTCATTCACTCATTCCCTCCGATTGCGTGCCACACCCGTGTCGGATGCGTTGAGACGCTCCTCAGGGGACCCTGTGACCTCTGATGACCTCTGATGACCTGTCAACGCTGTGTGTTCCAAAGCACTTCCTCAAGAACCAGATGTAGAAAACAACACATAGAAGAGATCCATGTGTTTCCTCTAGCTCTTAGGATTGCTGTTGTTGTTGAATGTGTGTGCGTGTGTGTTCGGCATGTGTGTGCGTGCTGCGACGTCATATGGACGTCATATTTGTTTCACACGGTACAGCAAGGTATGGTAAGGTCTCTGTGTTACATTTTCCATGAAGCCAGCCAACCACTCAGTGAAGAGCAGTGAGTGAAAGAAGTGGGCACCTTGAGGTAGCAAACTTATCTAGTTCCGTCATCTAATGGTATCATTACCTTTATGCCAACGGATTGGAAATGATCAAATGAGTCTCTAGATTGTTGTGAGACATCCTGTTAGCTGCCAGTGATGGAGACGACCCTTCTCACCTCATCTTTATCGACGTCTTCATCCACCTCAAACACGTGTACGGCCAGCTTCTCCGGTCTGGATACTTTACTGTTGACACACAAACAAAGGAAAATGGCAGGTGGTTCAAAAATCGATATGACACTAGCTTTAAGCCTTACCCAAAACAGGAACATCATTAACTTAAAATAAATCGTCAGGGTAAAAGGCCTACATTATTAGTACAATGAGACACATCATTAAAGAGGACAGAACCAGCGACCTTGGTAGCGAAACAAACGATTGAACATTGAATGATCATCCAAAGAGTGATGATCTATAACAAGATGCAACCGGTATTCCAGAGCCCCAGTCTCTCTCTAGGACAATAGCGGCGGGGGAGATGGTGCTCCACAGAAGGAGCGGGGATGAATCCGGACAGTGGCCATGGTTTCCTGACAGGTCCCCAGGCAGGGAACAGCCAGTGTGGCGAAACAAGGAAACACACTATTGTTGGGTTGCAGTTGAGTAAATGTGCACTTCTGAGTCAGTCAGGAACAAAGGTGTGTGTGTAAACATACCTGCATGTGTGTGTGTGTGTGTGTGTGTAAACATACCTGCATGTGTGTGTGTGTGAGTGTGTGTATGTGTATGTGTATATTTGTGTGTACTTGGGTGCATGCATGTGTCTGTGTGGTAACTTACTTGCATGTGTGCATGTGTGTGGCTGTGTGTGTGTTTGTGCGTGTGTGTGTACGTGTGTGCGCATGCCTGGATCTGTGTGTTGTTGAATGTGTGTGTGTCGGTGCATATGTGTGCGCGTGCTGCAGACATCTCAGGCATCCATGGGTCACACCTGGAATTGTCCTGGCATGCCCGATGGAGGGGTGCCGTGACACCCCGATGCGGTTACCGTGGTGACAGACTTACTTTGGAATCTGCCGAAAGTCCCCGGAGTAGTCCTCATACTTGTAGTTCACAACATGCCAGTCTGAGTTGTACGTCTTGATGCACTGGAAAAAGCATAGAGTGAAGCAATGAATGAACGAATGAATGGATAAAATAAAGAAAGCCACCTTTAAAAGGTTTGTGTACAGGAGCCTGACACTGCAGCTTTTGTTTGTTATAATCATAATAATTTCATTTATAAAGTGCTATTCATGCCACTCAAAGCACTTTACATTGTGAGTGAAGCTGACCTGATCATTATTTTATTGCACCATTACAACTCAAATGACCATAAGCCAAGAAGAGAATGGGCCACATGATTAAGCCTTTGATACGTTTAAACCTGAGCATAAGCACATTCCTCAGAGGCCTGGTCAGGAAATCACTGGTTGAATCTCTCTCTCTCTCATTCTCTCTCTCTCTCTCTCTCTCTCTCTCTCTCTCTCTCTCTCTCTCTCTCTCTCTCTCTCTCTCTCTCTCTCTCTCTCTCTCTCTCTCTCTCTCTCTCTCTCTCTCTCTCTCTCTCTCTCTCTCTCTCTCTCTCTCTCTCTCTCTCTCTCTCTCTCTCTCTCTCTCTCTCTCTCTCTCTCTCTCTCTCTCTCTCTCTCTCTCTCTCTCTCTCTCTCTCTCTCTCTGGTATGCAATGCCTGGTGAGATCTATGGTGGTGTCATGTGTGATGTTGAAAGACGTTCTCTGATTGGAGGAGTTTGAACCGTAACATGATCGGGGAGAACGGTGGAACCAGAGGCGTTCCCCACTGGGTAGGTCGGCACAGCTGTTCGGGCGATGTCACGTACACACACACACGCACGCACACACGCGCAAACACATACACACACACATGCATACATATACACACACACACACACACACACAAGTACATACACAAACACACACACACAGCCACTGAATAACAGGCCAACTTTACTATCTTCTATGCGTTGAGCCATGAACGTCCTCGGGTTCTGTGACATGTACGGACGGTACTCGGGAAAGGTTGAACCGTGTGGTCAGTTTGTGTTTAAGGCTCTTCAATGGTACACTCACTTTTAAATGTAACTGAAGTACATTTCTTTACTCCCGTATTATTAGTTATTATATGAACTACTTCATACGTTTGATGTGAAGTGAAAGATACGAAAATACTCTTAGTGGCGGATATTGACCATCTGTTCCTAGCACCAGCAGAGGTAACCTCTTCACATCAAGTGTATTAAAAGGTGTAATAAAAGGCTTCTATTTCCTCCAACAGCGATACAGTAATCCCTCTAAGAGGAGGCATGGCCCTTTGCCTGTGGAGCTCCTCTATTTAAAGATGATAGAGACGTGTGGAGGTGCAGAGGAATAATGACATGCTCCACATCACCGCACACGCATGACGTGAAATCCACCATCCGAGCCACATTCATTTCACACGTCCACGGGCGGCGATCTAGAGCACAGCTGAACCGTTTAAATATCGCAGCGCCAGAGTTGGCGTCATAACTACCTGACACGCGCAGAGCGCACTATAAACACATGAGCATCCAACGCCGTTACTTCACCTCTTGGAATGAAAACGAAGAGCGACATGGACTGGGCCCCGGGGGCCAACGATGGACCGTAATAAGCCCCAGTTGCCTGGCGCTAAACAATAAAAACGGTAAAGCAATGATGTCATGGATCATTGTCCTGACGTGGAATGGGATCCGTCACCGGTTGGGAAATGAAATCAACTCTGAGGAACTTCTTTAGGAACTCGAGCGACGTAAAGGGGGGGTTTCCGTTTGGCAAGATTGTCGGGCTCCCTGACTTCTGTTAGTTTGGACAGTGTGTTGATACCCACCTCTCATTAACACACTGCCTGAATATTGGGGTAGAGTGCAATATAGAATATATATATATATATATATATATATATATATATATATATATATACTGCTCAAAAAAATAAAGGGAACACTTACACAACACAATGTAACTCCAAGTGTTCCCTTTATTTTTTTGAGCAGTATATATATCACTGTATCAAAACAGGTTTGTTTGGAGGGCAGCTTGCTTCTCCTGTGCGACGTCTTACCTCTTGGACAAACAGACTCTGGGCCTGCCCCTCTGCGTTCTCGGGCACCGTGGGGTACACAGTCCGTCCCTGGCGCCTTAATGTGGATATCTGCGAAAGGAAATAAACAGTTTATGCATAATTCAAAAAGCGGGAAAAAGAAAATCAAGAAAAAAAGGGCAGCAATAACACTAACGGCGTACTATATCTTTAGTCAAAGAAAAAGGCAAAGATGTGGAAGTCATTTTTCAACAACTTTTGAGAGATGACTTTTCCCAGCACTACGGTAAGTGGCCACAGCTGGACAGGGTGGCCGTGGTTTGCTCTAATAAATATTATTCCATTCTTCGGTGAGAGTTGAAAGGGAAGCGATGTGTGGGGAGGACGGATCCTCCTCTCCTCGTGATGTTAAACTCCTGGACCCAAAGCAGGAACACACTTTATGGGACGGGACCAAATCCTTCAGGACAGGACCACACACTATAGGACAGGACCCCAGCCAATGGGACAGGGCTACACTATAGAGGACAGGACCACACTCGAGTCTAGAGGACAGGACCACACAATATAGGACAGGACCCCACCCTATGGGACAGGACCACACCCTAAAGGACAGGACCACACAGTATAGGACAGGACCCCACCCTATTGGACAGGACCACACACTATAGGACAGGACCCCACCCTATGGGACAGGACCACACCCTATTGGACAGGACCCCACACTATGGGACAGGACCACACACTATAGGACAGGACCCCACCCTATGGGACAGGACCACACCCTATGGGACAGGACCACACCCTATGGGACAGGACCACACCCTATAGGACAGGACAACACCCAAGAGGACAGGAACACACCTTATAGGACAGGATCACACCCTATTGGACTGGACCACACCTTATTGGACAGGACCACACCCTATAGGACAGGACCACACCTTATAGGACAGGACCACACCCTATAGGACAGGACCACACCTTATAGGACAGGACCACACCCTATAAGACAGGACCACACCCCATACGCTACACAGACTCTGGTCAGAACTGGCTTCAGTAACTCACCACCTCACAGTTACAAGCCTTGTTTGAAATGAAGTTAAACAGCACTATTATTGTGCCCCCAGTAAAACAGCAAATAGCTATGATCTTACATGAACATAAAATCAAAAATCCTTTGTATTGATTCATATTTATGTATTTTTATTCTTCACATGCACTTCATAAAGACATCAAATGTCCAGTTTGTTGGCAAAACGGTTGGGATTGTTGAAAGTCTGTTGGAAGCGAGTTCACAGTAAGACATCCAGTAAAGCCTTATCGGTATGCCGCTTCTGGGCCCGTGTTTCACCAAGATTGACACAAAACTACTTTTAAGAAAAGAAAACAGAACATAAATAGCCCCTCAAAGACCACAGGGGGGGAAATGAAAGCTTTCACAGGAACCGAACGCAGCGGAAACAAAAACAAACACACCACGAGCCGCCCTGACTCACATCCTTTTTGAAAACACCTTAATAAGAAAAGGCTCCGCCAGCAAGCCGTAATGCGATCCGTGTTACTGTAGCACTTCCAGTAAGGAACTGGCCCGGCGCTACGGTGCCAGGAGTTGGGGAGAGTACTTCGAGAGAGCCGTGAATCTCGAAGGGTCTTCCTGAGCAACTCATTGATTCGCTCTTAAAAAGAATCGTTTTAAGAGCAGGGCTTATTATCGTGCTGTCGGCTCCAGCGACTCGTTTGGCAAACAACTACATTTGAACAGAAGAGGGAACGTGGACTACAAAATGATTGTTTGCGTCAGGGTGGAGCTCATCTTTGTATTTATTTTTTATAGAAAAATAAAAAGCAATCGTTTCATTTCGGTGAGGGCTTAGTGGCCGTCTAAATGAACCCATAAATAAACCTGATTATGACCATAACAGCGTTTGAAAAAGACTTTCCGTCGCTGTCTCGCTCCATGACCTTTTAAGCTGCTGAACAGCAGACTGCTGGCTCGTCTCATTTGCGACAAACCCACCGGGGAGAGATCTTTCTGTCTAAACCCGAGGTCTGATCCTGGCTATTGTCTGGCCGTTTGTGAGTCCGGCTGCCTGGACGGTAATCTCTCCATCATCTGAGCAGGAGAACAAACAACCATGGAGATATTGGGGAGGTGGGTGCGGCGGAGATGCAGCCTGGGCAGTATTTATCCAGGCCGGGAGTCCGTGCAGAAGCACACGTCTCCCAGGTCGACCACGGAGATGGACGGCTCGTTTGAGCCCTGTTCATTCAGTCGTAACTTAACTGACCCGTCTCACGAGTCGGACTTTGGGTGAACAGGGTGTTTCACTTGTTTTCCCTTCCCATTTGTTTCAACCAATCACGTTGCTGGAGGCGGGATCTGTAGGCGCGTCATTGGTTCACGGCGAACACAATCTTTGCCAGCACTAGTAAACTTGTCTGGTGTGACGACAAGCTCAATCATCCTGTTTTGGACACCGACGTGCTTAGAAAAAGCGTCTGTAAAAGGTTTCCAATCAACCCTTTGTACACTGGTCACTGTAGAGATACCCTTATTAAAATCCTCTTCTGAAAGCTCCACCCACTCACGGGAATGAGCTTCTCTTCGGTAGAAGATCTCCGTAACCAAACAGGAAACAAGGCGTAACCCGGCCCCTTTCATGTTTTGGGTTTCCGGCCCAGGCTCTGTGCCGTCTCCTCCCCCAGAAGTTCTGCTTTGAAATAGTAGGACTGCCGGATCCCAGATAACTTACTGATCAATGCTCAGTAAAGACTCAACTCAGACGGTTGAGTGGATCGCTCTTATGTTCGTGTGCGGATATCATCACCGACATAAAATCAACTCTCTCAAACAACACACATACCAACTCTGTGGGAGGTATGTATCAATTTGGTTCCATTTACTGGATGGCATCTCGGATAGCTATGATTGATATTCGGCGCATCCAGTAAGCGGTGCTATCAAAACCCAGCAGATTTCAAGTGAGTCTAATTCGGGGAAAGAGGAAACGGTGTCGGAGGATGTTTAACGGTTACGTCGAGGGCTCACTGGTCCGTCTCAGTGAGCCCCGGGATCCAGATCCAGTCTGACGCAAGGGGAGAGAGAGAATGAGCGGCTCTTCTCACTGGTTCCCGACACCCCCCCCCCCCCCCCCCCCCCCAGACAAGGTGAAGAGATATGGGGGGGGGGGGGGGGGGTAGAACCACACACACACACACACACAGGCCTCTTGTGCTCAGATCTTCCATGATCAGAGCCAGATGGAGGAGGAGATAAACACAGGGCTTACAGGTATTTTCCTTCAACGGCTCCAGCAGCGTTCCTCTCCTTGGACAGAAAGCGCCATCTTATCAGAAGCCATCTGCTGATTGGTCGGGGTGGGAGAACAGGGGGTAAAGACACCGGCCCAAAAGTGGTTTTGATGTTCCGAAGGTTCTGCCAGGCGGACTCACTTAATACACAGAGTCGGAACAACCAGCGGTCGGCCACGATTCTCAGAGAAGGCCTTGCTTGTCTGGACTCACCCTGAGCCACCACTGCTCTGGTCACTCAGCAGCGTCCATGCGTGACAAGACCACAGAGTCCCTTCTGGCCAACCGTGTAGAAAAGGTCTGGACGCACACGACCGGAGGAAAAGCGTGCTGAGAACAACAAGTCGAAGCGAGACGCTGAACAGATGTTACGTTCACTCAGCGCTTCTTCTTCTGCTCTTCTGTTATTTTCTCCCACTCCATCTCAGGGAGCATCACCTGTTGGGGTGGGGTGGGGTGGGGTGGGGTGGGGTGGGGTGCTCCCCCCCCCCCCCCCCCCCCCGCCCCAGACAACGCAGTGCTTGTGTGCAGGGATGGTATGTCAGGCACACACACACACATGTGCGCGTGTGCACGCACACACACACACACACACACACACACACACACACACACACACACACACACACACACAAGCACACACACTTCAGCAGTGTGATACAAAAGCAGGCGCGGTCATGGCCACCTCCCTTTCGTTGGGACCAACAGCTGCTGGGTCAAAAAAAAGATGTCCCAGCTCTTCTGGTCTGACAAGCGGTTTGGGAGGAGATTTCATCCACTGACCAGCTCAGCCAAACTTAACCATCCCCCCTTTTGTTGTTTTGTACATCCTTGTTATTGGGATGTATTTGTCAACTTTGTACTTCTTTTTATCTTGCTCTTATGAATTATTATTACTGTCCAGTACTTCTGCTGTGAAACCCAGTTTAGGATAAATAAATATCCCAACATTAATAATCATATTGTATTCGGTCGCTGCTCTCAATTCACACCATTCACTCTCCCATATTCACCTCAGATCTCATTTCAGAGAGTTTCACCACAGTGTAGAGACAATGAGACAGACAGACAGACAGACAGACAGACAGCGAGAGACAGAGCGAGAGCTGATTGGGAATTATGGGATGTCCCTGGTGACCAAAGTGGAGGAAGAGGAAGCCAATGGGTTTTATTAGCTTTAATAAAACCTTTCTTACTGCAAAGTAGGACGGCTTCTTTTTTTTACGAGGTTGGGCCTGAGACTTAGTGCGGCACCGAGCCAACCATTGCTCCCTTCCATGTGGACTTGAAGAGAGATGTTTAAGTCATCATGTGACACACACACACACACACACAGAATAACATCTGCGCGTCCTGTGTGTGTGTGTGTGTGTGTGTGTGTGTGTAAATCTGCTCTGTCCGGGCGTGACAATGACACAGGGGTTTGGTCGTAAGGACATAACTGAACACTACGTCCTTTCCATTCGTTCTGTTTTTTCTTTTTCTTTTAAGGGACCTTCGTAACATCCTGTAGAGGCCAGTAAGCCCGGCCAGCTTTCCAGCGCTAGTTTCCACTGCCCCCCCGAGGGGGGGGGGGGGAAAATCGATGGAACGCTTCAGAGCGGCCGTGCGTGCTGTCACAACGCAGGCAGCCAATCACTGACCACCGCGGTGGTCAGTGATTGGCTGCCTGCGTTGTGACAGCACGCACGGCCGCTCTCTCCCGACCGCATCACTCGCTCGTTCGCACCGCCAAAGTGGGCAAACAAAGGAAACCCCTTTGTGAGCTGCGCCCAGCACTCAATAGCCTGGGCTCGGTTTGAGCGAGGGACAACAGAAAAGGTTGGGATAAGTACAACAAAGAAGTACAGTACAACGCCAGTGGGAGGAGACTGAGGGACGTGGGTGAGATAATGCATTGCAGCAGGCAGGGCCTTGTAAGGATATAGAGCAGGTTCTCGCAACTAAAGGAGAAATACCAAACGGCCTTTCGGTCGTGTACGAGCGATGAGATAAAGCGCTCCGATCAGTTGAGAGCAGCGTTTGATGCTGCTGTTCAGCATAAGCCCTTGTGGCGCCACGGTAGCAAAGCTCTTCTTGCTAGACATACTGTGTGGGGATCTCAGTGGGAACCACACTCCCGGCTGGCTTACAGTCTCAAAATTGCAATCAATCTGAAAAAAAAGGGGGCATTATAATCGTATTGTTGCCCCGTTATAAAAAGGGGCAACAATAAGTGGTGTTATGGTTGTAGTGGTGTTAGTGGTGTTAGTGGTGGTGTTAGTGGTGTTAGTGGTGGCGTTAGTGGTGGTGGAGGTGTTAGTGGTGGCGGTGGTGTTAGTGGTGTTAGTGGTGGTGCTAGTGGTGGTGGTGGTGTTAGTGGTGACGGTGCCGTTAGTGGTGTTAGTGGTGGTGGAGGTGTTGTTAGTGTAAGTGGAGGTGTTAGTGATTGTGGTGGTGTTAGCGGTTGTGGTTGTGGTGGTGGTGGTGGTGTTGTTGGTGGTGTTGTTTGTGGTGGTGGTGGTGGTGCTAGTGGTTGTGGAGGTGTTAGCAGTGGTGGTGATGTTGTTCGAGGAGGTGGTGTTAGTGGTGGTGGTGTTGTTCGAGGAGGTGGTGTTAGTGGAGGTGGTGGTGGTGTTGGTGGTGGTGGTGTTGTTCGAGGAGGTGGTGTTAGTGGAGGTGGTGGTGGTGTTGGTGGTGGTGGTGTTGTTCGAGGAGGTGGTGTTAGTGGAGGTGGTGGTGGTGTTGGTGGTGGTGGTGTTGTTCGAGGAGGTGGTGTTAGTGGAGGTGGTGGTGGTGTTGGTGGTGGTGCTGGTGATGTTAGGGGTGGCGCTGACCTGGAAGTCCTCCAGTGGGAACTGCAGCATGTCTCTGAGGACATCGCTGAGTATCTGCGTCTTCCTCTGCACCAGAACGTTCTCATAGTCCAACGGCTCGATCACCTTGGGCTTCACCTGGAACACACAGAAGACGGTACACTGTCACCGTGACGAGGTGACAGGCGAGTGACACACACTCTGATGCGTGGCGGAGAAAGGAAATGAATGGCGTTTGGCGCGAGCGGTACCAAGTGCATCGCGGCATGGTGTTCAGTGGAGGAGCACGGCGTGGAAATACACCACTAAGGACTGCCAACGATAGCAGTTACCCCCACACAGGAGGGGTTTCATCCCTTAGGGGGGGGGGGGGGGGGGGTTCACCATAGGACAACACGAGAACCAGCAATTTCATTATGACGCAATGTGCACCACAATGAACCGATCGACTTTAATATGAGGCCTTCCCACACCAGCCTTATGTCATTTACGTTTCATATCGTGCTCCCATTTTTATTATTGCTATTTTTTATTGTGAATTGTTATTTAAGTTATTACTTAACTGTACGGATATTTAGAGTTTATTTTACGACCCCCTACTTGTAAAGCACTTTGGCACAACTGTGCCTGTGTGAAACAAAATGTGCTTCATGAGTAAATGGGACTTGACCTGAGTTTGACTCCTCCAACAGGTTGTGCGTCCTGAAACCACGGCCTACAGCAGAGCACACCGGTCCGAGCCGGTTTCTCCCCGCGCCGCCGCTGCTAACCGCACCACGACGGCCTAGGAGGAGGAGTCCCGCGTGAGAACGCAAAACGCTTGAAGACTGGGAGGGAGGGAACCTTAATGAGGTCATCTCCCCGGGACGGCCAACATAGATCACGTCTCCTTACGCAACGCAGGAACAAACAATACTGCTGCTCCCCTCATCCCTCCGCTCAAGCTGACACAAGAATACATATTCAAGAAGCCGTAGTCAAACACACGTACGCTGTCTGACAACCGGTGTTGGGATTATTACTGGACAAAACAACAACGTTCCTTGTGTCGTTCTCGGTGTTAAAACACCCCTTGGATAAACGTATAGATAAATGTGAAAATACAGTTTCTGCTTCAAGCAGAATCCATGTCTCTTTGAACTGGACAGCCCGTGTGCCGCATGTGACATCACATCACTTCATAGACACATCCATGAAGCAACAACCCCACGGCCCACTTACAGTGCAGTCAAACAGCAGAGAAGACTTTATTAATGCTGTAATCCATTGGGCCCAGATGTTGCTCCCTCACTATACATGGCGATTAGAGATGTATCGTATGTCATGCCATTAGATATAGTCTCAATCCACAAGGGTGGACTATTCATAACCACTGCAGGTCATTAGAAAACTGTAGTACAGCCTCTCAACACAGCCAGTTGAAGCTGAACAAGAGATTCGAATTGTGTTTGTGTGTGTGAGTGAGTGAGTGAGTGAGTGAGTGAGTGAGTGAGTGAGTGAGTGAGTGAGTGAGTGAGTGAGTGAGTGAGTGAGTGAGTGAGTGAGTGTGTGTGTGTGTGTGTGTGTGGATGCGTGTATGAGTGTGTGTTGACAGCAGGGCGTAGAGAGGATGGGACACATCGCAGCCAAACCCCAGAGACCCCATAGCCCAGATCCTAGACCCCTGAGTCCATTCCCAGAGCCCGGACCCCAGAGCCCAGATCTCAGAGCCCAGAGCAGAGCATCAGCGTGGTCCTGAGCATGGCTGCACGTCGCCCCAACACATCTGGCTCTGATAAGGCCTGACGTCAGAGATGGGGTCCTTGGAGACTGACCCCGGGTTGGAAACGCGTTGCTAAGCAGCCCTGGTGACCAAAGCACCTGACGCTGTGTAGGACGACAGGGCTGGGGGCTGGACTCTGCCAAGGCTCCACAGACTGAGATGGGGCACAGAGAGAGAGGAGAGAGGGGACATAGACTCTATGACCTTGCAGTTTAAAGCTAGGGATGGCAATTTGGAGATTTGGCCAGAGTAAGCTAGATTTCGAAAGAATCCAACCGAAAATAGGTATGGTGTTAACACATACACACACACACACACACACACAGAGACAGAGACAGAGACAGAGACAGAGAGAGAGAGAGAGCGCGAGCTGATACAGCCACAAGGTCAGGTGACTCAGGATAATGAAAGACTTCTGGAGGATAACAGTCCACACAGATAAGGTATTCATGTGAGTGTATGTTTATGTGGACGGCGGTGTGTGTGTGTGTGTGTGTGTGTGTGTGTGTGTGATCATGTGACACACGGCCAGTTCATAGTATATAATGAACATCTTGTAAGCCAAATCCTCTGCAACCACCGTGAACACCTGGTTGTCTGGGCGTCGTCTACCTGCGCCACCACAACAGCCAGTGTGACAGCTCAGCACTGAGCAGCCAATGAGAAGCAGGCTGGCCAGGGGGATTCCCCCTCAAACAGTTTGAGCGTGAGACATCGCTGCTGGGATAGGCCAGAGGTCAGGTTCATTATTAACATCCTAGGAGGGAGGGAGGGAGGGAGGGAGGGGAGGGAGGGAGGGAGGGAGGGGGAGGGAGGGAGAGAGAGAGAGAGAGAGAGAGGGAGGGAGAGGAGGGGGGGTGTCTGGGCGGGGGGGCCGGTGGGAACTTCCATCAGGCCACGCAATTATGAAGTTTAATAAGGAAGAGTCAAAGGTCGTATACACTAAAGAGGTCGGCATGCCTCATGAGGAAGATACGTTTGGTGAGGTAGTAGGAACAAAACCGCGTGATAGTGGACACAACGAACCAGACTTCACCGGACGCCTTTTCTGCACTTCTTGCACGTCCAAGATTTTGTAACTTGGTCTCCGCAGATGCCGGTGATGCGAACATCGTGCGCGATTAGTCCGAAGCGTTAGAACAAGTTTGCATGCAAAGGAATTCTTCAGTCTCGGCCAGCGGAAATACAATATTTGAAGTATGCTTTCTGCTAAACTGAAGCAAAACCGTTCACTTTCCCGTATACAGGTGATTTAATGAGGATGTTGGCAGTGCATTCAGAAACACCACAATGAGGAAGGACAACAAATGCCGAATTTGGATTTGGATAACAGGGATAATTGGAGTCCATTGTTTGGAAAGGCTTCCTCTTCTCAGCATGGATTCCTGAACCCACCTCCTCCCCCCTCACCTCCCCCCTTCTGCTGACTATAATTAGATGTGTTGTCTCCCTTCTTTATCTCCCGCAGTCCACATCAGCCCAGCGCTCCTCCACATTTTTATGTCAGCGCATGGAAGGAGCCAAACACCGAGCACACACAAACACAACAAATGTTTTTACTCACATCCATTTTAGTGACACCCCCCCTGCTAAACCAAACCACAGTGCTGAGCTCAGACGAACTGAAGCCATCATCAATGCATAAAATTCCATACAGATAAACACACAATTTTCTGCAACGTGTCCCCATTTAACCACAACCCCAAAATACCAAAATCATTGTTGCAAACATTAACTCGATATTTGCCTGTCTGCGTAGGAAAGTCCAAGTTTCCATTCATTCTGGACAATAGATAATATCATCACGCTCGCCTTACTGTGGCCTGAAGAGAACAGCGCTGTGGAACGTGTACTCTCATCCAGAACTCCGGTAGCTTTACAGCGACCCAACTACTGGACAACGTCCAGCCACAACCAAGCGACTGCCCTGTCTTTACAGGTGACTTTTGAGCCAAGCTAAACCCTTTTACAAGATGTTGAATTACGGCCTCATAAACTTCGTGGTAAACAATCCACTGCAGCCTTGTGTTGGAACATGATACGATCGTCCTACGGGTTTTTTTTTAAAGCAGGGAAAAAAGGAAAGGTTTTCCGTGTTGAAATGACATCCTGACATGAAATGAACCCCCCCACAGACACACACTCTCTGCGGGAGACTACCGTAGGACTTCAGCACAACAGTTCACTTTGACACACTGCATATTTCACCAAAAACCTCAACCTCCCAACCAACCGGTCTCCGACGAAACAATTTCAAAACCTCTGAACGTAATAACAAAATGCACGAATAACTCAAAGGCGACGGACAGAACGCGTCCTCTGAGGGGGCGGTCGGTGCACGGGTGCTCTAGGACTCACCACCGCCTGTGGCACCGGGACCGGCTCAGCCTCGGACGGAGCCAGGCTCTGGAACTGCTGCGGAGACTCAATGACCAGCTCCTTCTTGGAAGCCTTGCTCGCTCGTCCCTGCATGGTCAACAGCCGTGGTAAGAAGAGCCCTCCGCACTAATACAACTCAGTCCCAAGCACAGGCCGGCGGCCTGCAGCATATCCAGGTGGAGTAAGAGTTGGTGTGTGTTGGGAGTCCAGTCATGGAAGTTGGTCGTTTTCCCCTCACACGGAGAGCTGACAACCTTCCCTCCTGAGAGCCTGCTGTCTTTGGGAGGCAGAGAGCGTCCTGAACTCACACCCCTGCTAGCGAGAGAGAAGCACCTCCCCCGTCTCTAGCTCTGGGGGAGTGACACACACACGCACACACACACACACACACACACACACAGATAGAGACAGACCGAAGGAGAGAGAGACACACACACACACACACACACACACACACACACACACACACACACACACACACATACACACACACACACACACACACACTGAAGATATCTGAGCCTATGCCATCCACCTGCACTACGACACACACAGGGTGGACAAAAGGCAAAACAAAAGAAGCACATTCCTCAAGTATTACAGTCTGACCAGGGACGGCCCACGCCTGTCCTGGACAGCTGCAGTACGAGTTGGCCTCCACTCCCCAATCACACGGATACAATTAGCACGGTGAAAAGACACACTATACGTCCGCCATTTTGGCTCGGGTTACTTTGTGTGGCTGCGTTCCTGAACACAAGGTCGTCGACACGGGGAGCTGATTTGCGGGCCACGGTGGCCGGCACTGCCCAAGGCGTGCGATGCCGGTGACTCAACCTTGCGCAATCAGAGCAACGCTCACTCCCTCAGATGTGGTCTGTGAGCGGTTGGTGGGGGGGGGGGGGGGGGGGGAGGGTCACCATGCTTTAAAAACCTGAACCCCATGAAAACGATGGACCCATATCACGCAGGACGCACGGTGCGATCGAACGACCACGGCCACCGTAACAGAGACCTCCCACACATGAGGTCATGTCTTCGTCCTCTTCTTCTTCTTCTTCTTCTTCTTCTACACACTCCCAGGCTTTCTCCGCCCTCGCCGCTGAAACACTGTAGCAGCGGAGGAATCTGCCGCGGCGATAGGCAGAGATACCGCGGAGTTAGAAGGCTCAGGATAGAGGCGGAGGTGGGGGCCTGTCTTCTGTCTCTGCTGCTGCTCCACCGGCCCCTCTGGTTGTTGATCCATCTGCTCCGGGGGGCCCGAGGGCCTGGGGCCACGGGGCGCCGGTGCGTCACAGCGGGGAGCGTGTTGTCTTTTCACGCCCGGGGTCAGAGTTGAACACAGGGAGACACGGGGTGGTTCCACACAGCTGCTCCCCTCCCACTGTCTCACACACACACACACACACACACACACATACATACACACACACTATGGCAACACACCAACACACACACACACACACTATGGCAACACACCAACACGCACACACACACACACACTATGGCAACACATGCTCGTGCACACACACACAGACTAACAAACACACTCTGCACAAACATTCTCACATTTTAGTGAGACCCCCTGTGCAGACCCTTACTGTACCTGGTAACATGACCGGTTCTATAATGAAATGACTGAAATGACTCAAAAAAGGCAGATTTGTACTATCTGGAGTAATCACACACACACACACACTATGGCAACACACACACACACACACACACACACACTATGGCAACACATGCTCGTGCACACACACACACACACACACACACACTATGGCAACACACCAACACACACACACACACTGTGGCAACACATGCTCGTGCACACACACACACACACACACACACACACCTCACACACACACACACACCACAGGCTGTTGACAGGTTCAAGATGGAACAGAATATGCAGTGATTGCAGTCAAGTGTCAACCTGGGTAGGACACCAAGACATGTACTGCGTGAGTATGTGTTTGCCTCCCCGTATGTCACCTCCCGTTTATCTGAAGATAAAGTACATGTTTGGATGTTACGCCTCCTCCTCTGGTTGGAACACATTGGTGCCGTCAGAGTACATCCCTCCCTCTGCTCCAGAACCACAAGCCCGGATCCAAGTTCATCACAACTCCTCGAAGAGCACACCCACTTGTTTACCTTCTCATCTCAATCCAATCAATGAGATTTACGCTGTGGTCAAATACTGTTGTATTGCTTAACACACACACACACATTCACATGCACACACAGACACGTACACACACACACACACACACACAAAATGGTATAAACTGAATCACCACACACTCATAACCACACATATTCTACAGATGAACCAGCAAAGACTGCCGGATTACAATATTGTTTTATTGTGGATTATGTTGACTTGATCATTGATGCTATGCATCGCGTCACTGACACGCACCCATTCAGACGCTCATACACACTCATTCATGACATTCATAAATCATTTTTTGCTGACTATTGAGTCACATACCATGCAGGCCAATCCTGAAAGCACAGCACTGCTGGGACAGAATATGTATTTAATTAGCCTACGCAGCGGGAACAATGACCCATTACCATAGCTGGGATGAGCAACTTTGACCACTCTGTGCTAATGTGTTTGCACAGAGAGACTGCACCTGCTGGATTCAATGGGGCAAGGGAGATACTGTCTAGAGTGACAAACAGACAGACAGAGTTCTAACTTCAAAGGCACTTCCCCCATCTCACCGTAGCTACTGTATGCACACATGTAGCACCTACTACGATAAAATGCACACACGTGCCCACAAGTACACACACACACACACACACACACACACACACACACACACACACACACACACACACACACACACACACACACACACACACACACACACACACACACACACACACACACACACACACACAAAATGACAGTATTTGCTCATGTGATGACTTGTGTGGCCTTTATGCAAAAGGTGGTGAAACAAAACAATGTGTGTGTGTGTGTGTGTGTGTCCCTCCCCCCTTCCCCCAGAGACACACCCCTCCCAGTGGACACCCAGCGCTACAACAGGGGCCGGCCGGTTACATAACAAAGGCTTGATGCAATCAACCAGACCTTTCCCAGCGTGATCCAAGAGGGAAACAGGGAGTAGCCGCGGCAGGAATGTAACAAAAACACACAGCGCCTCCATCCTCTCACACCACCAGCACCACCTCCTCCACCACCCACCACCCACTCTCTGCTCCCCTGGAAGCTGCCACCCCTTGCGGGCGGATTCTGCGTGGCTCTCACTGGGGGGGGGGGGGGGGGGGGGGGGGGTTGCGTTGCTGGGAACCACAGTTAGTCAGGCTAGTTGGTCCAACACTGCAGATAAGGAGCGTGGGAGAAGGAATTGCGTTAGCGTTGTCAGCACCAACATGTGAGTTCTTAGCTTTGTTCACACCCTCTGTGGGGTTGGGGGGGGGGGAGACCGGGTTCGATCCCCGATGTCCACAACGTACCTGCCGCAGGCTACCTTCGGTGAGAGTAGTCCCTAGCTGCTCGGTAACGAGCAGCTAGGGACCGCTAGCTAGTGACTGCTAGCTAGTCACTGTGACTCACGTTGGACAGAGCTGGTTTCATGCACCCATGGCCGCCTCACTCTTACACAACATAGCTAGAAACTAATTAACAACCGGGAGTTACAATTACTTTAGTGTCTGCCTCACCGGGCCCTGCTGTTAATGTGCAAAAAACAAGCCATTTTCAACCTCTTTGTTTCTCTTGCTCCAATGCAGATGAAGGCCAAGCCAGGTCTCTAGCAGGGACTTAAATAGTCTTCCATCCATCTGGACCCCTTTTAGTTTGTAACCTTCAGGAAACCCTCGCTCGTCCGGACCAGGAACCATGCGTCTCCACGCTGGGGACGTCAAGCCGTGCAGCTCCTGTTCACTGCCAAGATGTCGGGACGTCGCTGAGTGGAGCGAAAGATAATGACCCCCTGCTTCAATCAGCAAGCCGGACACTCAGAACTCAGTCTGATGTCCTGCTCGTCTGGATAGACATCCCTGGAGCCACTAACCGTGGGCCAGACGCCTCCCGAATTAGGACACAATCGATGGAAGGACCAACCACAACGGCCTCCTGGTAAACGCGGATTGTTGCCAAGCAGTAATGTGGATGTCCGACTTTGTTCTGCGATCTCACCCTTAGACATCAGTCTTATTTTCCATTGACATTGTTGAGCTAACGTGCTAATGTGCCGGGATTATGTGCCTTTCATCTTCAATAATGTCATTAAATATATTCGCCATTTAACATTCAAATGTGGTTATCTGTGCAGAACACAAGATTTAATCATGCACTACTTCAGTTCGGTTACTTGGGAGAGAAAGAAAAGCAGATGATCTTGGCGAAGCGATCTAACCTAATCATGGTGTTGGATTGTGTGATGCCTTGCAGGCCTTCTGCTGAGTACACTCCGCTCACCCAAGGAACGTGTAGACACAGCATCGTTGACTCATTAGGCACGGTTGATTTCTGAGGAAAACATCGCAGCTCTTGGTTAGGGTCACTTTAGTCCGTCCCCCGTCCCCCCACCCACCCCCCCCCCCCACCCCACCCACCAAGACATCATCTGATTAAAGCCTCTTTTATCACGAGCCAGTCTGACGTCACCTGCAACCCCATTTCTCCCTTTCCGTCTGGAAACATTCCGCTGATAAGAGATGGCAGCAACGCGTTTGAGTTTTTGCGTTGAGACTTCTTGGGGCGTCTCTCGGAAAGTCTGGTACCAAGCACAACGGAATAAAAATGACTTTGCCAAAAGAATTAGACCGTAGCAGCGTGTCCTCTTGGATTATGGATATTGCAGTTTATGTTCCTTTTTTTAGAGCGTGTGTTTACAGAACATCTGTCTTTGGTCCACAGTCCTCGGGGGGGGGGGGGGGGGGGGGGGGAGCTGCCAAATGTTTAATGGTGAGGTCAGAATGGGCCAACAGAACAGTAGAATCCATACCGTAACTATTTAATGACTTACAAATGCAAACAGACCAGATGTCCACCTCACACCTAACTCGCCCCACTCACATCCCAGGAAACAAACAACCCTGACAAACCACCCACACATGTGCGTGTGTGCGCGTGTGTACAGTGTGTCGGGTGGGGGGCATGTGTGACCTTTAACCTGATGGTATCTGCTCTAAATCCCCCCCCTCCCCCCACACACACACACGCACGCAGATAAAACAGCCAACTGGAATAAGCAAGGATTAAAAGGTTAGGGGTAATGGTAGCATTCTTTGTGGAATAAAGCCACCCGAGAGTCAGAGAATGGGGTCCGAACGAACAGCAGACGCAAACAGGACTCAACTAGGCTCTGGACTGCATTCGATGCGTTCCTCCGATACCTCTGAGCACATTGAGTTCCTTGCGATCGTAGGAGGCCGGGGGTTACGAACGCATGTCCCAGCAGCCATGCCCCTGCAGCCATGTCTCGGGGGTGTCCGACCACTGACAGGGGAGGGGGGGGGGGGGGGGGGGGGGGGGGGGGGGGGGGGCGGTGCAGAGAGAGGACTTACGGGGTCCTGCTGAACGGATGACAGACGTCTCCCAGCGAGTCAAACGGAAAGAGACGATGGCCTTGACCTACTTCCTCACCCCCCCACCCCCCCTCTCTGTCACTCAACGCCACGCAACACAACATCATGACCGGCGCCGTCTGATGGGCCTTAGAGGAAGACACAGAGCATTCTGTGCACGCACACACACACAGAAAACCTTTACTCACACACACACTCACACAAAAATGTTTCACACACACGTCTCTCTCTCTCTCACACACATACACACAATCATCTCACAAACACGTCTCTGACGCACACACACAATTGTTTCTTTCATACAAACACACACACGCTCACCCACCCCCACCCCCCCCCCCCACACATACATTCATTCAGACACACACACACACACACGAAGGGGCGAGGCAAGCTGGTACGAAGACAGAGGAAGCTTGCCAGGCCTGCTGATGAAGAGCTATGATTGATTTCCAGTTGACATCAAGCTTACTGCATCCTCCTCCTCCTCCTCCTCCTCCACCCCCACCCCCACCTCCACCAATCCCTCCCCCAGCTCGGTGTACTTAGCCGTGACTTTACTTACCGTGGCATGCGGTGGCAGCCAGCGGACCGACTGCCCTACCTTCCTCATCGCTGTACAGTACGTGCTCGTAATATCAGGTTATACGCTGGGATGCAGATAGAAGATCTTTCAAAACCTACGACTCAAACAATATATATATATATATATGTTTGGGTAAGAAAATGTTTAATAATATTTTCTGAGTTTTGCAATGTAAACATTTATGCATAAGTATAAATAAAATGGCGGGAGCCCTTTTAGACCAATCCTTCCCCTCAGCCACAAGTCCATCCTTAACAAATGATTGAAAGAGCACAACTAGAAATACACTCAAAATAATACAGGGGGAGCGCATTGTGATAGCGGTGTTCATACACACGGCGGCAGTGTGAAACATTCACGAGATTTATACGTTCACCCGTCTGCCTTTCGTCAGAAAGTGTGATCTACCGGCTCACAACGCTTTGTTAGCTTTCCAAATGTCTTATGGACGTTCGAAATGTGGAAAGAGCCCAAGGGCCAAGAGGACGAACGCACCGTTGACGGAGTATAAAGGAGAAGAACAAAGTGTGCCGTGGACTTCAGTGGGTCCACATAAAGCAGACAACCAGAACGAGATAATAAAACGTTCCATCCCTCTCATTTCTTTCCAACTTGCAGCACATGTGGTTAAGCACACACACATGGAGACCTCTGACACACCACACAAACGGCAAACACACACTGTCAACTAAAGATGAGTGTTTACGCACAAATGCATGCAGACATACATACAACACACACACGCACACAGGCATAACTTTGCAACGCAAATATACACAATGTCACATGCACACACACACATTTTTACACACACACTTGCATGCACACACACTTTCACGCACTTGCACTATCACACACACACACACGCGCGCGCGCACTATCACACACACACACGCACACTATCACACACACACGCGCACTATCACACACACACACACACACACACTTGCACTATCACGCACAAAAACACTTGCAAACACAAAAGCCCTCTCACACACTCCCCCCTACACACACACACACACACACACCTTGGGTACCCGCGGGGTGGGCCACCTACACACACACACACACACACCTTGGGTACCCGCGGGGTGGGCCACCTACACACACACACACACACACACACACACACACACACACCTTGGGTACCCGCGGGGTGGGCCATGCGCGGGACTCCCTGCGGCTCAGCGCGCGCTCCGCCTCCGTCTGCGCCGCGCCGGGCTCGCCGGCCGCGTCCTTACATCCGTAGCCGCTGCAGTTCCTCTCCAGGACCCCCCGCAGACCGCCCAGCACCGCCGCGCTCGTGGTGCACCCCATGGCCTCACCTCGTCGGCCGGCGCTCAGGGAGAAGACCGGCAGGCGCTGACCCGGTTCCCTCGACCCCGACCGCCTGCTCCGGAGCGCCGCATGATCCGGACCCGAACACCCACCCACCCCGCCCCCCCCCCCCCCACACACACACACCCGGACCCCGGTTGAGACTACCCCCCCCTCCCCCCTGTCCTCTGGTCCCCTGGACAGCGTCCGGTCAGAACACCGGTGTCTAGTGACAGGTGGAGGTGGAGGCGGCTGCTGCTGTTGCTAAGGGCGATGCATCCGAGTGTCAACCTCTGCCTCCCAGAGCCGCTCTGAAGCCTAATACATGCTGGAGCTCCTCCCTCCAGCTGGGGGGAGGGAGGGAGAGCGAGAGAGCGAGAGCGAGAGCGAGAGAGAGAGAGAGAGAGAGAGAGAGAGAGAGAGAGAGAGAGAGAGAGAGAGAGAGAGAGAGAGAGAGAGAGAGAGAGAGAGAGAGAGAGAGAGAGAGAGAGAGAGAGAGAGCGAGAGCGAGAGCGAGAGCGAGAGCGAGAGCGAGAGCGAGAGAGAGAGAGAGAGAGAATAGTGGACAGGAGGTTGCTGTGTGAGCTCTGCTTTTGCTTGAATCACTAGTGAGGCTCAGGACAAAGCTCCCATGGAATAGGCTTCTAACATCTGTTTTTCTCTCTCTCTCTGAGTCTGTTTCTCTCTCTTTTTGAGTCTCTCTCCCTCTCTCTGTTTTTATCTGAATCCATCTCTCTCTATATATATATAATTTCCCCTCTTTTGCTCTCAATCATTTTATGTGGACCATTTGCAAATAACAACAAAACATCAAATATTATTTGAATATCATATCAATATTGATAGATCTGCTGAAGGCTTGTGGTCAAAAAGGGAAGAAACAATAGCGTGGTGACAACACGCCATCTGTAATATTACGGATGAGTGGGGTGAGTAGAGTCAATGTGAAACAAACGGGTTGTACTAAATGTAACCTCCTATCTGAGGGGAGTCTGAAGGCAGACATCAGTATGGCTCACTGCTTATTTAGTTCAACCGAGGATGGCTGCCTGGAAAAGTGCATGAATCACAATGCAGCGTTGCTATCTCGTATTCAGCGGTGTGCAGGGTTTGGCCCTGAAAATAGCACGCGTACAAATCAGCCCCAGAAAAATAAGATGTAAGTCAATATTACTTTTTGCTACTCAAGCATTTGGATTAAACTAAGACGGCTTGACGATGGATTTCCAAATATGGCAAACAGCGATGGGAGACAGCGATGGGAGACAGCGATGGGAGACAGCGATGGGAGACAGGGATGGGAGACAGCAATGGGAGACAGCGATGGGAGACAGCGATGGGAGACAGGGATGGGAGACAGCGATGGGAGACAGCGATGGGAGACTGCGATGGGAGACAGGGATGGGAGACAGGGATGGGAGACAGCGATGGGAGACAGCGATGGGAGACAGCGATGGGAGACAGCGATGGGAGACAGTGATGGGAGACAGCGATGGGAGACAGGGATGGGAGACAGCGATGGGAGACAGCGATGGGAGACAGCGATGGGAGACAGGGATGGGAGACAGCGATGGGAGACAGCGATAGGAGACAGCGATGGGAGACAGCGATGGGAGACAGCGATGGGAGACGTGGATGGTAGACGTGGATGGTAGACAGCGATGGGAGACAGCGATGGGAGACAGCGATGGGAGACAGCGATGGGAGACAGCGATGGGAGACAGGGATGGGAGACTGCGATGGGAGACAGGGATGGGAGACAGCGATGGGAGACAGCGATGGGAGACAGCGATGGGAGACAGCGATGGGAGACAGCGATGGGAGACAGCGATGGGAGACAGCGATGGGAGGGCTGCAGGCTGGAAGAGATGTGTTTACTAAACACACCGCGGGGGGGAAGGCAACATGGCAAACTTTCAACGGCCGCCGCCAAGACATCAAACAGATTTCTATTTTCTTTTTTCAACAAAAGATTAGCCGCTGGGAGATCGCAACAAGACATTATGCTGTGGATCGGTGGCCAAGTACACGCTGATACACAAGGAGTTGGAACACAAAAAAAAGATGTGCAAATAGTCAAAAAGGCTTTTAAATAATGCCAAATCCCTCCTCCGTCGAGATGGATTGTAATTCAAAAGTAACAGTGATGTGGCGTTTACTTTGAATTGAGAAAGTATGAAGCAAACTAAACAGAATAACACGGTAGGAGTCGGTCCGTGGACTCCAAGAATGGTCTAGAGCCGGACCATCATGCTTAGCGGCTCATAAACCAAAACCGCAGAATTCACCCAATGTGGTTCGAACGAGCGGGAAGCGGTTTAGAGCAACACACTCCTCACTTGGAGGAGATCCTTCAACGGGATCTGTGGATCTATAGACACCAGACCCCTTAACCTGAAAACCACGCAGTACAAAGGAACAACCTTTGAGAAGGGACTTACAAAGAGACATTCTAATTCCCAGATGAGTAGATGTGCAAAGATGCTCAGTGGTAATACATATAATACCTACTGTGATAATTTTTTTTTAGAAAGAATAAACATAAACCCTTACCCAAGATAACATAATAAAAACACTCAAGTCAAAACATTATAAAACACAACTGAAACTCATGGAATAGTAATATTATTATTCTATTTATTGGCCGCACTGGCAACATTTTCAGACGCAGCTAAAATAAGTATTTATTTCCCTTCACTCCTGGAGAATTTGAATGATCCTATTTGTACAATTCAAGTGTGATCAAATCTTGTTAAGAGCGCCTGCCGGTGGGACAGAGATAATATTATTAAATCAGCGGGTCAGATCTCAGTGAGGGAGGACAGCGTCACCAGAGAGGGCCAAGGACGACCTGGCGTCTCCCGTCCCGGTTGTGAGGACAGGGAGAACAGACGCGGGACAGAGTGTCTTCCTGCTCTGTTTCTTTACCCCCTGTGGCTCTGCTGCTTCCTGGAGCCCTCAACCCTGACCTCAACCCCCACCGTAACCTACACCCTCCAACCCCCCACCATAACCTACACCCTCCAACCCCCCACCATAACCTACACCCTCCAACCCCCCACCATAACCTACACCCTCCAACCCCCCATCATAACCTACACCCTCCAACCCCCCACCATAACCTACACCCTCCAACCCCCCATCATAACCTACACCAGTGGTTCTCAACTGGTCCAGCATCAGGACCCACAGGATACCAGATTGCTGATTCCGAAACACTGCATTGTCTGGGCACCAATGGATAGCATTGTTATGTTCATACTGTTAAACAAACAACAACAATACAGAAAGACCTACAGTACACAACACGTACACACATGTGTGGACGCCCACGCTGGCTGCTGTCACAGGGAGCTGGTCGCTGAGCATCAAGCCCACCGCTGAGACCCTTGAACACCCGCCTCTCTGCTGCCTCTGCTGCTGCCTCTCTGCTGCCTCTCTGCTGCTGCTTCGCTGCTGCTGCCTCGCTGCTGCTGCCTCGCTGCTGCCTCTCTGCTGCCTCTCTGCTGCTGCTTCGCTGCTGCTGCCTCGCTGCTGCTGCCTCGCTGCTGCCTCTCTGCTGCTGCCTCGCTGCTGCCTCTCTGTTAATATTTCAGCAGCACTTGACACACTGAACTACATTTGATCTTACGGTGGGGTGAGAGAGTGGGGGAAAGAAAGAGGGGGAGGGAGAGAGAGAGAGAGTGAGTGAGTGAGAGAAGCAGAGGGAGGTGGACACATCTCCTCTAAGCCTCCTCACCTCCTTTCAGCCTCCTCATCTCATCTCAGCCTCCTCATCTCCTCACCTCCTCACTCCGTGTGTTCCGTATTCTCGTCCCCCACAGGCCCTGTCTGGGTCTGTGGGACCCTAACATAAACCCTAAAACCTAACCGTAAACCCTAAAACCTAACCCTCTTGTTACCCTAAACCCAACCCTAAACCTAATCCCTAAAAACAAACCTTACCCTAAAACCAAACCCTAAACCCTAACCCCAAAACCTAACTCTAAACCAAACCCTAAACCCTAACCCTAAACCCTTACCCCAAAACCTAACTCTAAACCAAACCCTAAACCCTAACCCCAAAACCTAACTCTAAACCAAACCCTAAACCCTAACCCCAAAACCTAACTCTAAACCAAACCCTAAACCCTAACCCCAAAACCTTACTCTAAACCAAACCCTAAACCCTAACCCCAAAACCTAACTCTAAACCAAACCCTAAACCCTAACCCCAAAACCTAACTCTAAACCAAACCCTAAACCCTAACCCCAAAACCTAACTCTAAACCAAACCCTAAACCCTAACCCCAAAACCTAACTCTAAACCATACCCTAAACCCTAACCCCAAAACCTAACTCTAAACCATACCCTAAACCCTAACCCCAAAACCTAACTCTAAACCAAACCCTAAACCCTAACCCCAAAACCTAACTCTAACCCAAACACCAAATAAACATTCTAAGGGACAACTTTCCCATCTGCATGTGGAGCCCAACCGGTCGAGGAGTCCTGCATGGGACGTTTTTTTATAATTTTTTTTGGATTTGGTATCATGTTGATCCAGACCAACGATCCTGGAGTAAGGTAATCCTCTGGCATACAAATCGATTCTGACAATCAATACAGCGGCTTGGGAGTGAAAATAAATGCTTTCTGTATTATTCTCCAGCCATCACACAACCATGCTCGAGGGACTTCAGGCTGAACACTCAGGTCTTTGTCTTCCTGAACGGGTCTCATGTGTTTGAGGCTGCGGCGGCGAGCTGTAGAAATGACTGAGTGAGGAGCCGGAGGCTGAAAGGATGCTGATTCATCACAACAACAACACAGTGTTTCTAGTTGCAATGCCACCACATGTGGCGCCATTGGGGGCACTTCCTGCAGGCCGGGACATGCACACTAAACACAGACCTGCCAGAGCTATGCCTGACATCTCCTGAGGCATCAGGCGTTCAAATCATTTCTAAAAGCCTGGCATGTTCTTCTAACTTAACAGACGACATAACATGACAAAAAACAAGTCAACCTGCAGCAACAGAGGTGGCTCATGTGGCCAAAAGCATTTAGAATGAAACATAGTACAACTTAGATACAAGCCTACCTAAGTGTACAAGTTAAAAATGGTGGTCTGTGCTTATTTCCGTTTGACTCGATTGTCTGAGCAGAGCAGAAACGGTGGATTTACAGCCTGCGTATCTGGAGGAACACTCAGAAGAGCCAGCGCATCGTTTTGTGCATTTTGCTGAGTAAACCCTCTTTACACTATTATCCAATCATGAGGCCGGAAATGCCTAATACTATGCAATTTCCCCCCAAGAGATTTGATTGGCTGCGGCTCCTAAACCTTTATCCAAAACGCTGGCACAATAAGATCCGCAGCACACTGAAATGACTGCTAAATTCTGCTTAATCTGCCCAAATGAGATGACAGTGTGTGTGTGTGTGCGTGTGTGTGTTTCAATGTGTGTATGTGTGTGTGTGCGTGCATGTATGTGTGTGGGTGTGTGTCTGCGCAAGCACATGTGTGTGTCTGTGCATGCATGTGTGTGCGCCCATGTGTGTGTGTGTGTGTGTGTGTGTGTGTGTGTGTGTGTGTGCATGTGTGCGCGTGCGTGCGTGTGTCGTATTCCGCAACAGGCAGTGCATGGCGATGAATAATTCAGGTCAGAGTTTTGGGCTGCTGAGTCGTCTGCTGAGGCTGAGTTCCACTGTACTGCCCTCCTCTCCTCGCTCTGCTCACTCAGCAGAGGTCCTGCTCTACAACACCAATACAAGTCACCCTTCTGAGCAAACACTCATAGGGCTTGCACATCGGAACGCATCATGGGATTTATTGTTGGCGATACACATTTGATCTTCTCACTCTTTTACTGTCTTTAATTTTGTTTCCGATGTAGCCGGTAGACATTTTATGTTCCAAATCGACGTTTTTCGTTGTACATTTTCTGTACGCAACTGCTCCCCTCCCCTCCTTCATTTCCTTCTCCCTGCTTTTGATGTTTTTGATTGGGTTAACGTTGTTTTAAAAAAGGTGCTTTACATTACAATTGATATTCTTATTCTTATTATTCTTCTCGGCACTGTGCGCGCGGAGCAGGAGGAGGCTAGCGATCTGAAAGCGGTGAAGTAAACCAGGGTGAATGCGAGGCCGCGGCGGACCACAAACCGATGGGAGAGCCGTTGCCCGATCCATCACGTATTCCTGTGTGCTGAAGCGCAGCAACACGTCTACACATGGACGTTGGATTGTGTGAGCGGCCTGAAACTAACACGCCCACAATGCATTTCTCCGCTCCTTTCCACAGCTGGAGCAACGCAGATGAGAGCCACGAGAGCCAGTCTGAAGCACTGCTGAACTGAACTCGCTTACAGATTCTGCAGTTATGGCTACGCTTTTCTTGACACCAAATATTTAGTTCACAGGATCTGTTGTCTTAATGTCTTTGATCTAGTAAACAAAGAATATTCTTAATCTAGTTTTTACAAATTGATTGGATAAAGAGATCGCCTTTCTCACGTTTTTCTCTCACCAGGGCAGCAAGATGACCACAGTGACTCCAAGGATAAAAGCTGGGCAGCAGTCAGATGTTGAAGGTACCTGCTATAATAACAACGCTTTACCTCCTGATAATCCCCATGATGCATCTCTGTCAGTACTGCTCACACACCACCAGAGGGGATATGGAGCACTTTGAGATCCTCCGTATGAATCCAGCCATGGAATCAGATAACATCTGGTGTAGGGGCCGATGAAGCGGGCCCCCACACCGGCCCCTAACCGGTGTGTGTGTGTGTGTGTGTGTGTGTGTGTGTGTGTGTGTGTAACAATGGACCACAGTGACATCACACCCTGCCCCCCAGGTCTCCAGAAGGGAAGAGGCTGTTTCCTGCTGATGTGTGTGTGTGTGTGTGGGGGGGTAACATCCCCCCCCCCCCCCCCCCACCATACCCACTGTCCTTCAAAGCAAAACAAACAGACCGGCCCAGCGAGGAGCTGACCAGAGCTTTCTCAGGTGCATGCTGGGACCTTCGTGTCCAGGGTTCACATAAAGTATAGTTACTATAAAGTAAATATAGGTCGGTGTGTGGGAAATACGGTGGCCCTACTGGCGATGGAGGAGCCAGCTATGTAGGTGGGAGGGCGGTGTTACCGACAGGACTGGAGTTTCCATGCGCTACATGCTTGACATTTCTGGAAGACGAGAGGATCTGCCCAGAGGAGTGGGAGCAGTATGTTGCAGCAGCATCTGGAAGGTAGTGACCACCGCTGGGGATGTACCCCCCCCCCCCAAACCTTTTGGCTTCCGCTGTTTAAATGGCACTAGACAAACACAAGCAGCAGCATCCTCTTGCTTCTGGATGGGTTATTATGGGATAGTTTATTTATCCTAAATTACTGTGACGCTCAGGGCCACAGCTCCATTTGGCTTGTAGTGCTAGCATAAACACATCCAGTTAGTGTAGACACCGCATGAACACACACACACACACACACACACACACACACACACACACACACACACACACACACACACACACACCCCTTTCAAAATTACAACCAGTAGACCGTGAACAGTTTGCATCTAAATATATAATTTGGATGCTAACTCTGTGTGTGTGTGTGTGTGTGTGTGTGTGTGTGTGTGTGTGTGTGTGTGTGTGTGTGTGTGTGTGTGTGTGTGTGTGTGTGTGTGTGTGTGTGTGTGTGTGTGTGTCTATCAGAGAATATTACTAATACACACCTTTGGAAACTGAAGAACAAGTTTATGAACGTGTGTTTTCTAATGATTAAACGATTATAAGTTTCAAAAGTCTATAGATAATTTAAAGATTGACACATCGATGACGTTATCTGAGCAACAACAATGTGGTAATAGTTAAATAGTTTCATTTCCTTTGTTGGGTTTCATTTCTTTGGAACAATAGTGTGGAACAGGGGTATGACTCACGAGAAACAACCAGGGACGCTTGTGATGGTACAATAACAACAACAAACATATCTTCAGATTACATTTTAAGAAAGAGAAAAGCGCTCCGGAAGAATCTCAGCCTATGAATGCCGTCAGTGCCACCTACAGGTAGTGGTTTGTATTACCTTAAAATGGTGTCTACAATGCAAACACAATTTGCTGTAGGCCTTCCATATTATGTTCTTTACAAACTCTGTATGTTCGCAACACTGTGGGTAAGGCTTCTGATCCTGCAGGAACAGTCAAGGTCCACCCTTAGCCAGAATACCGTTTTACACATCCTTGAAATTCCCTTAAAAGTCGTGGTGGAAAACACAGAGCCCTGAGATCGTCACAGAGGGAGGGAGGGCGAGCGTGATGTGTGAACGCACCGTGCCAAACAAACATTTTCCGAGAGCTTTACAAATAGATCCTAGAACCTCTTGCAGGCCCGGGAAACCATTTGTCTCTCTTTTAACATTTTCTTTATAACATTTACGTCACCTAAATATATAACTCTTCATTTCATTCCTCCTCTGCCCCCCCCCCCCTCTCCCCCCCTCCCCTCCCCTCCCCTATGTTTCTCCGCCTTTGAGCAGTGAATTGCATTCACACATCTGTGATCGGAAGGTGGAGGTGATTCAGTGGCAGGCTGGGATCCTGTCATGCTGTTGGTCGGGTTGTAACACGCAGTCTGGCGGTAACAAACGCAGCGCCGTCGCCGCATCCAGAGACAAGTCCGTACCGGCTCCGGCGCGGGGCCACGCGAGGAGAGAAACATGGCCCACACAACTCTGCTGTTACTCACCAAGGCATAGCCAAACACTGGCGGCTATACCGGCCTTCTTCACCAGCACGGTTTGCCAGTCCAACTTTAGAGGTGGCAATAATCGGTCAAATTACTTGACTGAAAGGGAAGTTTAACTTTACTTCACTGGAGTATCTTAATTTAGCTTATTATTAGCTCACCTTTCCATGAAACAGTTAATTTATCACTTATTTATTATGTTGTACAGCAATAATACATGATTCTGTATAGATTTTCCTGTTTGCATTTTTAGATTATTCAGCGATACTAACACTCGACTTGCATCTGATAGAGACTCCAAAATTAAAAAATATATAAGGTAAACAAACCTGAAGACGAACCACTATCTCTATTTCATCTTTGATTTATAATCATTTATTTTAATGGGAGCCAAGGAAATCCACCACCACTGGAACGAGCCATTAAGGGATTAGTTGTGGTTGTGAAGCAGATGGTACCTGCCAAGAGGAATCTGAAAAGCCAGTTAAATAGAGCGCATGCAAATGAAGGTGTCCTTATTATAACAAGATCAGTAAATGTATTACATTAAAAGCCACAATTATGCATACGATTTCTCCATCGGTGTGCCACATATGACTGTGGTTAGCTAAGTAGAGGGCGAACGGCGCTAATCAGAGTGTTTGAGTTGTAAGTGTGTGTGCGGGGACGGTTGTGTGTGTGTGTGTGTGTGCGTGCGTGCGTGCGCATATGTGTGAGGATGGGTCTGTCTGTCTGTCTGTCTGTCTGTCTGTCTGTCTGTCTGTCTGTCTGTCTGTCTGTCTGTGTGTCGGGGGGGGGGGGGGGGGGGGGGGGGGGGGTGGGTGTGGGGGGGGGGGGGGGGTAGCGGGCTTAGCGTGGGGCATGCTAATCTTCAGTAAGAAAGTGGCATCGGTAGCAATCTAGTATGCAAAGCAGCGCTGGCGGCTGACTTTAGCTGCGTCGCCGTACAGGTTGGAGCTCGTCCTGAACGTACGTCACATGACTCAAAATCTACCCCAAGATCGTGACTTTGGGAGAGATGGCGGTCCGATGGCGGTCCGATGGCGGTTGGGGATGGGCACAACAAGGAGGGGGGGGGGGGGGGGGGTTGTTTGTGGAGTTTCTGAGTTCCTCCGAGGATCAGCTAATCTCGTCTGATTCCCCGTCTGTATAATCACTGGAAATCCCCCTTGATCCGCATTCACTGAGCGCTCCTGACAATCCAGGGGAAGGGGAGGGACCGTATGTCTGTCCACCTGTCCCGGCACGGGCCGCTAAACCGGGCCACACAGCCCCCCCCCCCTGGGGGGCCGGATAAGCCCCCCTGATGAGGCCTTGGATAGAGGCGATCTCATTCCTGACTCGTGTGCTATGGCAAACCCTTGCTGTTGAAAATACAACGTCTGACCGGGATACAACACACATAGATATAACAGCAACGCATTCTGTTACTGGAGCTTTTGCTGTTGCTATGTGGGTGTTATGTGCTGTGGGTCGGGTCTGTGTGTACAAATTACTGTCAAGCTGAGACTAGGTTTGCTCCATGAAACTTCATTACAAGGCGGTGGAGTTATGGTTTCATTCATTCTGCTGTACTCTATGCTTCATTAGCATTGTAGTTAAATTAGCACAGGAGCTTCATTAGGCGAGACTGTTGACGGGGAGCAGACATCACCAGACTTGAAGTTCATTGGTAGAACCTGACCGGATCCAACACTGCAGTGCCAATCTACTCCCATTCCCACCACCACCACCACCACCACCACCACCACCACGGATGCTCCCCACCCTTCCTGCCACAGGAAGCACATGTTATGGCATCTCTCTCCCTCTCTCAAGCCATGTTTGAAATTCCGTAGAGCAATCACAGTCCCTCAGACACACACCAGCAAAAACATTTGCCTGAAAAAAATCGTTCAAGTGGATGTTTTTTCGTTTTTTTACATTGCGGCCAATCTGACAGCGATGACTGCACTCCGCTAAAAAAGCTCTGATTGAAATGAGAAAGCTGTACAAAACACACAGAAACCGCAGTGTTGGCTGGGGAAGATGAACAGAGATTAATGTCAAATCATAAACACATGCTTCAACAAGTTGTGAGGCAGCTATTCAAAACACAAACATGCACCGGGTGGGGGGGGGGGGGGGGGGGGGGGGGGTGGCATGACGTGCTCATGACAGAATTCAGCTCGAACTGGTTCTCACAGCAATCAGTGCCATGATTCTGGTCTAACGGCGGCCAGGAGATGATTTCAAGGGACCTGGGTGGATTATGCAGTGCAAATAAACAGGTATTGATTCTCTATCGTATGTTAAATCATCGATTCCCTTGCCACGTAATCCCGAGGAGAAACTGCTAAAACCTCGTGCGAGCTCCGTTTTCCACGAAGGTGCCGGAAGTAACCTCCTTTGCATTCCTGCATTCCTGGCGGGAAGGTGGTCAGTAATTCCTGCACCACTTAACATTCCTCGGGAGGTGTGTTTGAGAACCTTACAGCTGGGAGCTGATGACACCCCAGCAACTAAGCTTCCTATGGAGCCACACATGCTTTGAAGGTAAAGCCCACTGAGCAGAAACATGATTTCAGCTGGAAACGGTAGAACAGAAGCCCCTTGTCTAAATCTAATATCTAATGCTAGATTTATCACAGCAAACAAGTTATCCAAGCTGATTAACATAAGGTTTGGTCAGTGCCTGGCTCTAAAAGGTGGAGCAGGTCGTCCGGCAACCCGAAGGTTGCTGGTTCGAACCCCGGCTCCTCCTTGCCAAATGTCGAGGTGTGTATGAATGTGTGTATGAAAGGGTGAATGTGAGGCACTAATTGTAAAGCGCTTTTTTTTAATTGTAGACAGGTATATCCATTTACAGTAGCCGAGATATAGATCCATGGCCCAGATCAACAGGAAGCTTCTGGAAGCAACAGAGTGAGTGGGGCGGAGGTGCTGACGGCTCGGTGAGGTTGTGTAGAAGCACTCACAGGATATTAAGTGAGGTCGGTGATTCCGAACACTTTATCTCCGAGAGATAAAGTGCTACTACGCCACAGTACTAAAGAGGTGCGGAGGTTTGGCGGCGGGGGGTGGGGGGGTGGGGGGGGTGCGCTCTAGGGGGCGTGGCGGCGCCAGGCCTGGTGATGAATCACGCGGCGTTGGCGGCGACGCGTGGCAGAGGACACAAACAGAGCACGCTCACATCACTCCTCGCAAGATCACTTCCAGAGGCCATCCTGGGGGTTGCGAACCAGTGTGTGCTGGGAGCGTGGGGGAGAAGGCGCCCCCCCCATCCATAAACAGCAGAGAGCCATGTCTTTATTTATCCTAGACGCTGTCACAGCATCTCTCTCTCTCTCTCTCTCTCTCTCTCTCTCTCTCTCTCTCTCTCTCTCTCTCTCTCTCTCTCTCTCTCTCTCTCTCTCTCTCTCTCTCTCTCTCTCTCTCTCTCTCTCTCTCTCTCTCTCTCTCTCTCTCTCTCTCTCTCTCTCTCTCTCTCTCTCTCTCTCTCTCTCTCTCAAACAAACTGGGAGCAAAATAACACATGCAGAGCTCCTAGGAGACACTGTGGCTCCTCTGCACACACTGGGTCCCCCAGACAGACAGACAGACAGACAGAACAGTGACCACTACCGTTATGCGGTGGTATTTGTCTACTGCGTTGGCTCTCTTCTTGATGTCGTACGGGATATTGTATTGTGTTGTGTGTGGTGCTTCTCTGCTTCCCTGGACGTTAACACAGCAACTGATTAGAAGGAGGACCGGGAGGGAAACACTGCTCAGACTCTGTGAGTCAAACAGAGCTCAGTTGTTGCTTGCGGGGGGGGGGGGGGGGGGGGGGGGGGGGGGGGGAGTGGACAACGTGCCCACTGTCATCCGAGACGAGAGACGAAATGAAAAAAAAAAAAACGGTTCCGTTGTTGGCGTTGAGAACTGTGTATGCATTTCTCCTTCAATGGGCTACAAATCATCAATAGGCAGGTTATGAGAGACAGGCTTCATTGTAACGTTGAGAAGGATTTATACGTAAAGATATGGAGAAAATACCTTTGAAGTTATCAGAAAAATATCCTACGAGAAGAAACACCTTCTAAACTCATAATAACTCAACTCTCCGCCCCCAGCATCCAACTCAGCTCAGCTTCGCACGACTTCCGTGAAGGGCTCTGGGTTCTGGGGTTCCTCCTCCTCTGAGGGAGGGCCGGTCAGCAAGCTAGACCTACAGCTGATTCAAACACCAGCCCCGCCCGGAAGGGGCGCCCCCCCCCCCCCCCCCAGCCTGGGAACAGCCCCCCCTTCCGGAGGGTCCTCTCTATCCTACCCCTATACCCCCCTACCTCCTACCCCCCCTGCCATTTACCCATATACCCCCCTACCTCCTACCTCCTTCCCCTATCTCCTACTAGGCCTACACTGTCTGAGGAATGCCAGCAATGCGGCCGTGCTCGGTGGAGAAGACATTAGTTGATCCCCCTCGAGCTGTGGCAGGTTAGACACACACACACACACACACACACGCACACACTGACAACTGCACCAACACCTACTGACGGATACACGAACATGCACACACACAAACTGACAACTGCACCAACACACACAAACGCATTAACAAATGAACTAACACATACATTCACCTATCCACACCCACACAAACCATTATAAATGCACCTACACACACACACAACTGCACTAACACACATACACACAGGCACTGACACATACACCAACACAGACACACACACAAACTGAAAACACCTCAAAACACACAAACACACTCACAAATGAACTTGCACATACACACCCACACAGAGCATATGAGGTCCTGAATCCCAATTCATTAAGATCACAGCAGGGTGACAGACCTGGGGTGCATTCCTTAGAGCACATAAATCACTGAATGTGACTTTAGGTATTGTTTTGTTCCGACACACACACACACACACACACACACACACACACACACACACACACACACACACACACACACACACACACACACACACACACACACACACACACACACACACACACACACACATAAACACACACACACACACACACACACACACACACACACACACATAAGCACAAACACACTCTCACACACACACAGATAGTACAGTTTCTGGGGGAATTCCAGATGAGTGATATGATCAATGTTATGATTTTGCTCACAGAGGTTTGATAAATGTGGCTACGCTAAATAGCTCCCTGCACACTCCTGAGCGACCCTTCTTACTCAACATAGAACAAATAAACAGTGGAGAAAAAAAACATTTTCTTTCCAAGTACTAACACTTCCATTAGCATTGGCATGGTTTACCCGGCTCGAGTATTGAAAAGAAAAAGAATAATCCTCACTGCATTCATTAATATGCCCCCCCCCCCCCCCCCCCCCCCCCCGAGCTCACTGTGACTCAGTTTAACCAGGAGTTCAGGAAGCCAGGCCTTTGTATGGCGCTAGTCGTCTCTAATCCGTCCTGTGTCGCAACACTTCCGCCCGGGTGACTGATCCCGGGTCAGGCTGCGCGCCGGACTGAATGGGAGGGCGTCGGCCGCCGCCCAGCCGTTCAGCAGAGAGGCCGGCTTTTGTTGGAGACAAACGCAGAGGACGGGATGTGACAGAGCGGATCAACCCACTGGGGAGCGGCTGGCCGGCTGGGGGAACCCCCGGGCCGGGTGATCAGACGTGTGGTAGGGTTACTACGGCAGGCCGGGGTATCGGCCAGACCGGACACGCGCTTCGCTTGAGAGGGCTGATGCCCGGGGGCATATGCCCATGTTCAAAGGGCGGATCTAAGCGGGTGCCGCGATCGCTGCATTCGACGGAATACAGACATGTTCCCTTGTACAGAGAGAAGGAAACGATCAGCGTAGTGGTGGGGGAAAAGGAGGGAGAATACAAAAAGAGCTGGCCTCCAACGTTCCATCATCTCGACCGCTCGGTTACCGCTCGGTTACCGCTCGGTTACCGCTTGGTTACCTTACCGCTCGGTTACCGTTACACACTCGGTTACCGTTACACACTCGGTTACCGTTACACACTCGGTTACCACTCGGTTACACACTCGGTTACACACTCGGTTACCGTTACACACTCGGTTACCACTCGGTTACACACTCGGTTACACACTCGGTTACACACTCGGTTACACACTCGGTTACACACTAATGGTCATCAGCAGGGAAGGATTTGGAAAGGGACGTTTTGCCTCGATAAAACAAGTATGGGGGGGACGAAAGGATAAACAAACCCTACAAGAACATACAACTTGGCTCCAATGAAACACGTCACGCATTGGCTTGGTCAGTCCGCCAGTTCAGGACATGGCGTGTGTGGCCGTGCTTCTCAGGGTGTAATCCCATGGGCTTGAGCCTCACGTGACAGCGTGAGGGGGGGCTGGCGGTGTGTGGGGCAACCGACTTCAAACCTCACCCATCGCCCGTGGCCAGTTGAGCCGAGGTGACGGGAGAGGGGTCCCTGCCTCCCTGTGCTCCCGTTAGTTTATTTTCGTGAAAAGGCGCCGTGGTCGTGTGTCCCGCCGCATGTAGTGGAGGGGCGTAAGGTTGATCGTCAGAAGACAGCCTGTAAGGCTAATGCAAACTCACAGCGATGCACAGCTTAGCGCTGACGCCCCCAGAGGGGGGGGGGGAAATAACGAGGGGGTTTTGGACATCTAAAGACGTTTACCTGTCTGATGAGATTAACGTCTCTTTTTATAGCACGGGGTTTATGTTGTGTACAGGGCCTCATCCCAAGTGAACATCACAAATCACTGACGGGGTTAGGGACACGAGTGGGTGGGGTTCCTCTAAAGTGGCCAACATTTTTACCCAAAACAAATAATACGCCAACTGTGATCCCAATGGCTCATCCGCCTTCCTTATAACAGCGTGTGAGCTCTGATGAAGATACATATCTGGGGAGTGTCTGTGGGGGGGGGGGGGGGGGGGGGGTGAAAGCGTGACATCACGGGACCCTGAAATCACGCGGGATCTCACGGTGTAGGTGAGGTGAGGACAGAGGGCGTGTGATGTTTGACTAGGTCAGGCTGTTAATGTGCAGAAAAGGCGGGCATTGCCCGTAGCATGGACCACTCGGCCTCTCCGTCCAATCACACCCTTCTTGGCTGTGATTGGGCCAAAAGAGCGCCGGAGACTTGGCACTTTAGTGCTACCAAACGCTTTGTCTCAACTGGACTATATATAGACACACACACACACACACACACACACACACACACACACACACACACACACACACACACACACACACACACACACACACACACACACACACACACACACACACACACACACACACACACACACACACACACACACACACTTCATACCTATATATGTATGCATTGTATAAACACTTCTATTCTATTATGTCTATAAAAAGCAGGTACTAAATATGGTATGAAGCCAGGAAAATTTTCACAAGTATAAAAACAGGCTATATCTTCTGAGATGGGGGGGGGGGGGGGGGGGTTGGAAAGTGTCCTGCACTTGTTCACAGGAAGACACCCACTGGCCAGGCGTCCCCCTCTGTTATGGTTACCACCGCCCCACCCCCCCCCCCCCCCCCCCCCCCCCCCCCCCCCCCCCCCCCCCCCCAACCCCTTTCTCCGCACCCCCCTGTGTCCCAAAACACGTCTGCTCTATCGGGCTGAACCCACACCGACACACCAGCACAGCCAGTACAGGAAACCCAGCGGTATCTGGGATCACTGGTGCCCCTGGGTGACAAAGAAAGAGCTCTATATATGCACATCCTGCTCTGGAGAGTGAGTTCATGGCTGTTTAATGTATGGCTTGATGGATGGACAACAGGTGAGAGGAGGACCACAGAACATGTTCTGGAAGGTTGTTTAAGCTATAGGCTGCTGGCGGCTCATGCTGGATAAAAGAATGTGTGTCACTGGAAAGAAATAAGGATTTTTATAATGGAACAGTTATGTAATTGATAAATATGTCAAAATGAGATCCGAGCTGTGGACATGAAACAAAAGAAGAAAATAACAAAGATGGACTATTGTCTCGTTTGACTTGTGTGCTACAGATGTTAGACTGGACAGATTTGTACAAAGAAAATAAATGGAGTAAATAAAACACTTTCTTTGCTTTGATGTCATAGTTATTTGCTTTTCAACAAAACCATAAATTACAATATTTTCTTGAATTTGGAAAATAAACTGACTTATCTTCAAATTCATCCAGTTTGATTTAAAATGACGTTCCCATGCCGATTCAATTTATCGGGTGGGCGAAGCACATTATCTTACAGCCCAGTGAGCCAGCTCGATCCCGTGGTACACGCTGAGGTTCCCCCTGGCTCTTCGCTGACATGCGCGGCCATGCAGAACCACAGAAGTCCAGAATGTTGAACCCAAAGCGTCTGCCTGGCCGTGGGGTCGTTCAGCTCGGCCCGTCGTCTCTCGTCTCGTGCCTACTGGACACACGGGCTGGCTGGCAGAGATCGAACAAGGTGAAAGCTTTGGCCTCCGACCACCATCTCACACGTTGAATAACGGTCGTTTTCGGAATTGTTTAGTCTGCGGTACCACGGGAGACTTGACCGACAAATCTGTTTGCAATTACTTCAACCCCGGTGCCGAGAGCCCTACCCGGTTTTATGCAGACGGGCTTTATAGCTTGTGTTGTGGGGGGGGAGTTTCTCATTTGTTGTTGACGAGGTTTGGCCGTTTTAAGTCTTGAAGCCCCTCACTCTGCAAGCCCTGCATCAACTACTGCTCTCTCTGTTGTTTGGGTTGGGAAAAGAAGATGCATTGTACGCGACCATAGACTGAGTTCATGCCATGCGTTCAACGTCGGGTTCCTTTGACACTTTGACAGCGTTACGCAGTAACACAGTTACTTTGAAAGACGCACCGTTAAAAAACTACAACGACCACGACCAAACACAAAAGGAAAGAAGCACAGATTGGTGGAAAAGGTGGATTATCTAAGGGGAGATATCGCCTAGGACCTAGGAGGCCTACACAAGAGCCCTAGGAGATGATGTTCACAAGATGTTCTGGAAGGTTGTTTAAGCTATAGGCTGCTGGCGGCTCATGCTGGATAAAAGAATGTGTGTCACTGGAAAGAAATAAGGATTTTTATAATGGAACAGTTATGTAATTGATAAATATGTCAAAATGAGATCCGAGCTGTGGACATGAAAGAAAACACAAAAGAAGAAAATAACAAAGATGGACTATTGTCTCGTTTGACTTGGAGATATCGCCTGGTGCCAGCCCCACGCCTGGGCGGATGACTTGGAATGCCGTGACAGGAAAAACAATCCCACGGTAATGGGAGTCCCGTCCGGCCGCATCTGTCGAACGAAACGCAGCGCTAGTGTCTGTTCTCTGGCCAGCTGACAGAGAACAGGTGCAGCAGAACACGTCTTCCGTGCTGTTGGTTCCCGGATCGTCGTGTAACCGTATAGGGCGGGGGCGGGGGGGGGCGGGGGGGGGGGGGCAGGACTCCTGTTCTGACACAACTTCCTGGAAGGTTTAATGCTTCGCTAGCTACAGCTTCTTTAACCGAAGATTGAGTTACCTGAAAAGCCAGTCTCTCTAATGGTTGCAATGGCTACCAGAAGGTGCTCGTGCATTATTGACCTCGCCGCAGAACTCATCCCATCGACTATCCCTACCCCCCCCATCCCCCTTAACCTCACTCTGTAGGCCTGTGCTGGGGGGGGGGGGGGGGGGGGGGCTGGTCCATTTACCAATGCACTCAATGCAGGTTTTTTTAGGCATGTCAACAGATGATTTTTATGGCTGCAGAGACAGGGGAGAGTCAGAGACGAACTGACACGAAGGTCAACGTGTAAGGAGAGACTCAAGAGAGGACGACATGTAGCCATGTGGGGAGACGTGAGGACACGGTTCAGTAACAGAGTAGGAGGAGACCGAGGGACGTCAGACTGTAATGACCTCACGACATGGCGGCTCCCTCATCGTCTGACGGACAGGCCGGGCCGGAAGAACAGAAGATGGTTAGATAAGCCGCCGCCATTGTTTTTACCCCTTTAAAAAAAAGGGGGGGGGGGGGGGGGGAGACACTGTCTTTATGTTTTGTGTATACACTTACATTCAGCATCGAAAAGTACCAAGCATTTGGATTCATTCGAATAGCAACATGAACAACAAGGTGTACCAATGCCAATGATACCCCTGCTGTGAATGTGGTCATCACAGTGCCTGAGGGATAAGCGCGTGTATTTAGGCGGGGATTCTCAAAAAAGGGTGTGGTAGATAAGACTTAAATAATGGTTTATGTGTTGGCCCAAACACAACAGCCTTAAATCATGAATTGATCAAAGTCCATGTGTACTCTGTTCTTAGAGCTAAGTAGCATACTTATGGAACCTAGTCGTCACAAAACCAGATAGACTCAATGAAGCCACTTTGAAATCCCATTTCAAAGTGGCTTCATTGCGACTCAATGAAGCCACTTTGAAATCCCATTTCAAAGAAGCGTCTCCATAAACACGACGTGGCACAACGAGGCTGCATTCTGAACGCGTCGTGGGACTCCCCTTTTGAGACGGAAAGCAAAAGCAAAAGCAGGTGCTGGCCGATAAAGTGTGTGGAGGGTCGCGCGCCCATGGCGACGGTGTTGTATGTGTTGTTGACACGCGAGGAACAGCACAACAGGTGCGCTCTGGTCTCCTGGCAACTCCATGAAGGATGCTCGTGAATCCTCCAAGAAGCAGTGCTGGAGGGTATGGAGGGTATAAGAGTATGGAGGGCGCGGTGTACTTGGACAAGACCTTCAGGAGTTTCGCTAACATGCGCGGGAAAGGAGTCGCTCCAAAATGGAGGTGTTCCCCAAACAATGTTCCCAAATCAAACTTCCTCTTGGGATTGAGTAAAGATACACACACACACACACACCGCAGTTATACTATCATGGATCTGTAGTTTGCTATACATAAATACCCATGTCTGAGCATTTATTACACTTTCCCAGAGCAAAAGGAAGAAAAAAAAACACTATACTCATAGTACACATACACACAGAGACAGAGACAGAGACAGAGACAGAGACAGAGAGAGAGAGAGAGAGAGAGAGAGAGAGAGAGAGAGAGAGTCAGCTGTGGACTAGCCGAGAACTGCTAATAGCATTAGCGGCTACTGGGCTACATAATGATACCCATCTGCCTCACAGTTGCCCGAGGGCAGGACCAATCACAACCAACCACCGGTCACTTACATCACCGTTAGGGGGCTGGAAAGGCTGTGTGTCAGTGTGAGTGTGTGTGTGTGTGTGTGTCAGTGTGTGAGAGAGAGTGTGTCTATGTGTATTGATTTCAATTACATAACAGCCTGACTGCTGTGTCAAACACTTAACCAATCAAGCGAATGCTTTTAAGACTTTTTGATAACTCACCGACAAATGGGCGACTAAATGTGTTGAAAAAAAGGGCGTGGAACCTTTGGTTTGATTTTGTGATCCAACGGAGCAAGAGCTTCTTTGATGAGAAGGTGGAATGTGGTGGGATCTTCCAATGGGCAGATTGCAGCAAACTCAAAAGGAGTGGACAGACATTAATGAGGGCTAATGGTATTCAAGAGCTGACCAAAGGCTGGAGAAACACAGAGTCCCAGCTGTGTCCACTGTCCTCTTCACCACCACCACCACCCTCTTTACTCAGCACTACCACAATAAACAAAAGACACTCCAATCAGGCCTTCACAATAAAAGCACAGAATTGGGATAACCTTAAAAAGGCAACACAGAGCAAAGCACTTGACTCGCGCTTTGAAATCCCTGTGGAGGATATCAGCCCTTGTGTCATTTAGTGTTTGGTTTGGCATTTAAAAAGAATAACATGTTTCTATAGCCATTTGAGAAATGGAGGAGAGGGGACCAGAACGGACAACACACACACACACACACACACACACACACACACACACACAAACAATAGGCTTACAATTGTGCTCCAGTGTACACGGAACGCACAAATTATCCAGCGAAGGAGCGATGGAGGAGGTGGCAACAATCCTGGCTCTATGTCACAAGATATGTACATGTTTTCACGGTGGAATTCGTTATGAAAGTGTGTGGACGGACCCTCTGTGTCACAATCGCAATTCTGTCCTGCTGAGGAGTTGCTCTGAGCAAAAGACACCACAACTGTGGCCTGCTTTTCCGTAGAACTTCTCAGCAAATAGGCAGTGTGCCGTTTTCAGGAAGGGAATCTATATCTATGAAATATATATCCACACGCACACCAGCACTACAATGCAGTGTGTGGATACATTACACTTTTGTTTCTTTCACTTATAAACAAGTCCAAGCACTCTCACAGCAAACATTTCTGTATCCGTTTTTTTTTTTGGGGGGGGGGGGGGGAGAGGGGGTTTCCACTCCCCTGCTGCCCTGGGCTCCGTTTCTGCGACCCCACAAGAAAGAGAATGAATAAATAATATGAAGGTGTGGTTCTGAGTCTGCGATCCTACCACGGGATTCCATTTCTCTGACAGAGAGCCTGGATGGTGTCCGGTTCCGTTACCTTGCAAACCCAGGAAAGTTGTACCAAGCAGACTCAACATAACACGGATCACAATATGGCCACAAACGAGTTCTTACTCTCTTGAGAGCTTTTACAGGATGGACATGTACAGGCATTGCATTGTCTGTGTCCTGGACGCAAAAATATACAGTAAAGTGAACTGCATATCGAGTAATTCAATGCTTAGTGCCTGGTGACTTGGTCAACTATGGCAATGTGTGGTGCGTTAAAACGCACGACTATGAGAATGCCTTTTTAGTTCCAAGTTAGGGATGTTGATAAGAACAGGGTAGCCTCATGATGTACACAAATAAAACAACAAAAAACACATGCAGCCTCATTTTTCATGTAACATAAATAGCTGTTGTGAATTGACATAGTTTCATGTGCAATAAACAGGCTACTCGGACGTGCACATTTTAACAACGTTGACGATGGGTAAATGTTGCAAAACACATACATTAAAGTCCTGTACCGGGGGTCTCAACTTCAGGATAGGAAGTTCGTGTTTGTTTGCTTTCTGGAGAGGAGTGCGCGGGCTATACCTTCCTTAGCCCCCGGAGAACCGTGGTAAAGCATACATATGAAAGACAAGGAGAGGATTGAAATGGTTGTGTACTTACAACCAGCACGGACGTCCTCACCACCTCGGAGACGCTTTGCCTCAGCTCAGCAGCGGTGCCAGGCTTGCCCAGCCCCCGGGTAAACTTCCTCGTCTCGGGCTGAGTTGGGGTGGCCATCGTTGCGCACCAGCTCTCATCAATGAAGGCGGAACCGACAATGTTAACCAGAGTTCGCTCAAAGAAGTTAATTAATCAACCGGTTTATCCGCTTCTCTGATCCCGCTACAGCGCACCACACGACTTTGACGCTGGACCATGTTGTAATTCAGCAGTAGGCCTACTCCTCGAGCTCATACTGTAACTTTCTGTTGGTTTACATTTGTCAGAGGGTATTTCTCCACGTAGGTATTGTTGACATGGTAATCCCCATACTTTCTGTGTGTACTTCGTCGTTTAGTGAACGCGGTCGGTTTATTCCCAGCCCTGCGCCACACAGGACGCGTAATCCCGTCGGCCACACGTGACCCCGCCCCTCACCGGTTGGAGGCCCCGCCCACCACTGCTGATCACTCACCGTTCGGACTTTGAGCCGCTTTGACCCTGGGCTCTCCACACACGCGGTGTATTTTGGCATGGTTAACTATTAATGTAGGAACATTTATTATTTAATCTGAGTCCTGTTGGTCGGTCATACAGACGAATGAGCATGTATCCCCAAATGATCAATGTTTAGGACAATGTTATAGCCTATGAAACATCATGGTTACATCATGATTTTATGATATGGATATTATATCCCCGTTTATATTGTACAGTAATTGTATTATTTAGGTGATATCAATCCAAAGTTTACGTTTACACTCCATCATGTTGCCCCTTTGTCTTCAGATTTCTGGCAGAAGTGTGTGGCTTGATTTCGTCTCAAATGACTTTGGTTCAAAGAAACACCCCTGCGTTATGACCTGCGTTCACACGGAAGGCCCGGGCTGCAGCTATCAATGCCGGGTAGCTTCCACAGAATGCATCTGCGGTCCAGCTGAACACCTGGAGCGGTGACGCCACCTGTAGGAATGCGCCGAAATGATACATTAATCTCCAATAATTGGTGGGGGAAATCCTAAATAATTGCTCATCATAATTCATTGGATTAATGTAGAAAAATACTAAAAGGCAGATGACGAGAAATGTGTCACCGAACTGTGGCTGTCAAACTGTGATGAAATAAACGCAGCACATAAAGCAATGGGATTAAATGAAGAGACTGAATGGATTTAGTGAAACAGAGGACATTCACTCGGAGCGTTCACAAGCAGAAGAAGAAATTAGTCATTTCCATTTGTTTGTGGTTTATTGTTGAACGGTAGCAACCAGCTTATCATTTTTATTTTATTTAATAAAGGACGTCATCTTAAAATGGATGCCTTATACTCTGGTCTGTAGCCTGTGGCTGTGTTTTGGAACCTTCTATGTTAGTAGCCTGCACAATTCATTGGATTCACTTTGTTTAGTGAAAAACGTTTGACTAATGTAACATGCCACGTTGTGTACAACAAACGATGCAAAACAAAGTTAAAGTGAGGTGTTTATTGCTTTCATTTCCAAAGAGCTCTCCGTTGTATGAAAAACAATTCCAAAAGAACTGACGTTTCCCATCTAAAATGCTACACCGCAGTAACCCTGTTTTATGCATATTTCCGTTGAGTTCAGATCCATAAAGCGATCTCTTCACACCAGCCAGGCTCTTCAACACTACGGTGTTTGGAACTGAAAGTTTAAATCTTTTCTTTTTACACCATCTTTAAAGCTTTCCATTTCAATTTTTCCTTCATACACATATAATCAGTATCTCATAGTTCACCCATACAGCCAACGTTAGAGACTTCATAAAAAAAAGAAGAAGATAAATCCATAGAATAAAAAGTATGTATACAACAAAGATCAGGAAATACGATAAAAAAACGATTTACTTGAAATGGAGTAAGTGGTGACGGCAGCTACCCTGACTGCATTGCTATGCATCGTAGATTTAAAAAATACATCTAAATAGTTTTCAATTTTGTGATGGTGATACCTTTGCGATTTACGTCACCGTTACGTTTTTTCACAAGAACACAACGCATCATGGACCATTGAAATGAAGTCTCGTGTCTTACATGAACTCACACAAGACGCACCTTTTCGTAGCAAAATAGAATTTGAACGTGTTTGGCACTGGAGTTCCTAGGATTTACCAAAGGAGCCATTTTCAAGAGATGAAAAAAGTACACAAAATCCTGATGACAGTGTCGTGATCGTAGTACCATTTTGGACCTATATATATATACGTATATAGTTATTTCTTTAGGAAATATCTTTATCCACATATACGTCTGTTGTCAAAACAACTCGATGAAAACAACAGGAAAAAAGTAAAACCAGAAAGATTGGTAGTGGTTCAGACCATTTAGAAAAAACGGTATAAAATGACATCCTAAAAAAGAGGTTTCAGAGTTGAGTAAAAACGGGAAAGAAATGCAGTTTCTGATGCAGTCTAAACCAGCGGACGTGTCACCATTAAAGCATCGAAAAGCACCAAATATGTCCGCAGACACTGGTCGCCGTACAAAGGTCCCGGGTATGCGTAGGGACTAAAAACCCGGTCGGGGACACTTGAGTGAATGTCTGGGGAGAAAAAAAAAAAACTCTGAAATCAAATGTAGAATTTCAACCACCTGCTCCCAGATCAAATCTCCGGCTTTGAAGATGCGATTCTGAGGGGTGGTGGTGAAGGGAAGAGAGAGCGAGAGAGCGAGAGAGAGAGGTGGTGGTGGTGGTGGGGGGGGGGGGGGGGGGGGTTGGCTCAGTGAGGATGGGACTCGTTCTTTCGGTTCTGGATCCGGGTTCTGCTGGAAGGAACGGTGGCGCTGCGGATGACCTCCATCCACCTGCGAACGACAGTTGGCGCGTTAGTCTCTGTACATGTCCACCAGAAGCCAATGGACCACAACAGAATCTGACAGAACCCACCAGAAGCCAATGGACCACAACAGAATCTGACAGAACCCACCAGAAGCCAATGGACCACAACAGAATCTGACAGAACCCACCAGAAGCCAATGGACCACAAAAGAATCTGACAGAACCCACCAGAAGCCGATGGACCACAACAGAATCTGACAGAACCCTATGGAACCCAATAGAATCCGACAGAACCCAAGTGAACTCCGCTGAATCCAACGAGACCCAATATAACCCAATTGAACCCAATAGAACCCAACGGGACCCAATAGAACCCAACGGGACCCAATTGAACCCAGCAGAAAAGCCAACAACAGGAAGGCCTCGTGACAGGATGATTGGCGGCACCTTTCGAAGGCGTACTCGCTCTCGGAGCGGAAGTAGTAGACGTGGGACTTGAAGTGCAGCTTGAACACGTAGTCCTTGTGGATGTTCTCCGCCTCGCTGGGGATGGTGACGGAGTAGCCCAGCAGAGGAAGGCTGGCCAGCGGGTAGTCGTCCTGCAAAGAGCAAGAGTCCCACCGTTATCACCGCCCGGTAATTACAATGGTTTCAGACATCTGGTCTTCAGCGGAAACGGCTAAACGTTCTCGCCTTGCATGGTTACTATTGAACGTGTCGAAAGGTAACCCGCACGAGATGGACCATATCGTGTTTTAAAAGGGGCAAAACAAAGAAGTGAATTGTTCCCCGCTCTGAGTGTTCGCCACCGAGGTTAGAAGAGCGCTGTGTATAAATCCATCCTTTGGAATGGCACTCAGGTCGGACATTTCCCACGGACGTGGGATGTTTTCCGGGGAACCGGGAGTCCACGCCAGGGCTGGTGAAGAGCGGATGAACGTGGGGAGCGCCGGTCCCGACAAGAGAGAGAGAGGGGGGGGGGGGTCCGGCGCCCAGAGGATCCTCACCTGGTGGGTCTTGTAGAAGAAGAGGCTGAAGCTGGTGAAGACCACCCACAGCTTCTGCCAGCCGTTGCTGTTCTTGAACTTCCTCAGGAGGTTCCCGGACAGCTGGTTCTGCAGAAGACACCAGGGCATGTTAGATCGTACGATGAACGTTTGAAAAAGCATTCATCCAAATACTACACCCTACATTGTACACTTCAAAGCCTTTTTGATACTGTTCTCATACATTTGTTAAATGTTGAGATTCCAAAATTATGAGGTGTTTACAGCTACAGATACCCATTGATATAGATGTGTAGATATTGGGCTATAACCTTAATATAAAGTAAATACCTATCATCATGACACTATCATTGCTTTTACTGAAAACTACTCAATTATCGATTTAAACCAATAGAGTTGTTCTATACGAGCAATTTGAACTAAACTGTTACGCAGCACAAGGAGCCAATCAAATGCCCTCTTTCATACAGTGGACCAATGCCTACAGAGTTCTTATGCTGACTACAGATACAGAGTGGGCGGGCCCTCCGCGCTGCCGGTCAGCTTTACCTCCAGACTCCTGCAGGATTCACTAAAGGAGAGGCTCTGAACACGGTACCAGCAGATCAGAGACACGGGCACGGGGCCCGGCCCGCTGGCGGGCCCCACCGGGGGGACCCCACTCTCACTGTGTGGACTAGGGTCCCCTACCACAAGGAGGGAGGGCGGGTGAGGGGGAGACACACACACACACACACACACACACACACACACACACACGCACACACAGGGAAACAGAGACACGCACACACAGGGTAACAGACACACACACACAGGGGAAACAGACACACACACACACACACACACACACACACACACAAGGAAATAGACACACAAACACACACACACACACACACACAGGGAAATAGACACACAAACAGGGAAACAGACACACAAACAGTAAAGCAGACCCACACAGGGAAACAGACACACACACACACACACACACACACAGGGAAACAGACACACACACACACACACACACACACACACACACACACACACACACACACACACACACACACACACACACACACACACACACACACACACACACACACACACACACACACACACACACACAGGGAAACAGACAAACACACAGGGAAACAGACACACAAACAGCAAAACAGACCCACACAGGGCAACAGACACACACACACACACAGTGAAACAGACCCACACATACAGATGCACAGGGGAGAGGGACAGAGCGACAGGAGAAGAGAAGGAGGAAGGGAGAAGACAGAAGAACACAGAGACTGAGTAGGTTCAACACGAGCATGCGAGCACCCCGGGGGCGCCAACGTGCATCGCAGCGGCGTCGTGGCCTCCGGGCCGGGCTGTGAACTTTGACCCGGAAGGACGGAGGTTAGGACCACAGAAGGGGAGACAGAGGGGGATAAGGTTCCCCGGCGGTCGTCGGCCCTCGTCCCATCCAGACCAGTAGTGAGAACGTTCTGTTAGTGGTGAGATGAGGATGTCTTCAGCATACCGGTCTCTCTTATCGCTCTATGGCTTTATAAAAATCAACCCAGACAGACGGGAGCTGAGCGGAAAACCAGTCGCGGGTGGATACTGGTGGTCTCGGGTGGATACTGGTGGTCGCACGCTGACTATGGGGAGCCACTGGAGGGGAACGATGGGAACAGCGCCCGCACGGATATCATGATGTCATGTCCTCTTAGACGTATGAATTGATCGTGTCATATTGAGAAGTTGATAATGAGGGCAAATGTAAATGCAACCGAATTTTGCAACAAAATTCTGGATATGTATTTTGCGAGAATTTTATTTTCTCGAAATTGTACTGCTGTAAAAACAAAATATGTTTTGTTTAGACCAAATTCAGATCTGAACATCGTGCTCATGATGTTTAGATTACCACCACAACCACCACTAGAGGGCACTGTTCCAACTGGCAAGATCACAACCGTGGATTATAAACCAGGACGTACAACACGTAGATCAGATACGGACAGAGAAAGGAGGCAGGAGGCGGCAGCGAGGGAGGAACGGAAGGAAAGGAAGGAAGGAAGGAAGGAAGGAAGGAAGGAAGGAAGGAAGGAAGGAAGGAAGGAAGGAGAAAAGGAGACGAACAGTTTGGTGGTAGGTTCTGTTGTGCTACCTCCACAGCTATGCTAAAGTCCAGCATGGACACGCTGGTGTTCCGGTGCCAGCACACGTGCACCGTGGTGTTAGCACGGTGGGGGGCCGGCTTCTCCAGGGAGCCGCGGGGCGGCGCCGTGTCGTCTTCTGACTCCGCCTCCGCCGAGGAGTCCTCTGGGAATTCTGGGAAAGTCAGGTAAGGTCGAGCGGTTACTACCAGGGGAAGAGCTGACCTATGACCCCAGGTGACGTGGGTGCTAAGAGACTTGGGTGTTAAGAGACCTGGGTGCTGAGTGACTTGGATGCTAAGAGACCTGGGTGCTGAGTGACTTGGGTGCTAAGAGACCTGGGTGCTGAGTGACTTGGGTGCTAAGAGACCTGGGTGCTGAGTGACTTGGGTGACAGAGACACGAGAAGGCAAAGATTGACCGTTTATCGCTTAGTACCGTTTCCGATCAAGTCGTGGATATCACTAGTCTCACAAATGAGGGTTGAGATTAATAATCGAAATATCTAGCTGGATCAGACTAGCTTAAATCTGGGGGAACGGGGCGTTTCCTCTTTCCTTCGCCTCATATTTGTTTCGACCAATCAAGTTGCTGGAGGCGGGGATCTGTGAGCGCATAATTAGGCAACAGCGAACACAAACTCGGCCAGCGCCTGTCAACTTATACCAGTGGGAAGACAAGCTAAAACATCGTGTCCGGACACAGACAACTCTTAGAGAAGGTGTCTGTAAACACACCGGACAAGTCAGCTAACAATGTGTTTGGAAGAGCAGAGATCGCACACTGCACATTGGTCCCCAGCTGTTTGTTCTCACCAAGAAAAACAACGTCAACATTGCTATTACTCCTGACAAAGATCAGAGTGGGATGGAAACGTTGACGTCGTTCTTTATCGGTGAAAATAAACACCTTGGGAGCAGTGTGTGCAGACTCTACTCTTTCTAGAGTACTTGTGGTTTTACTCACAGTCTGTGGGAATGGCTGCTGTGGTTCAACTAATTCCCCCCGGCCAATAATAAAAGCATAAATACACATACATTTATATATTCAGCAAAGACATCAACTTTATGTATACAATCATAAATCTCATACAAGCCACATTATATTCTCCTCATGTTTTCTGGAAAACGTTGACGTATTAAAAGTCTTACTGTTGTCGACGGGACTGCTGAGCAGCTCTGATGCAGGGCCATTGGTGGGCTCTGCCGCCATGTCTATCGCCATCTTAATGTCCTCCATCCACTTCTCCATCTCAGACAAGGAGCTGGGGGGACAGACGGGACGTTAGGGCCCACGCATGCACGCACACACACACACACACACACACACATAAACTCAGTGCACACACACACACACACACACACACACACACACACACACACACACACACACACACACACACACACACATAAACTCAGTGCACACACAAACACGACAGCTTACGCACGCACACACACATAAACTTAGTGCGCACACACACACACACACACACACGACACAGTGCACGCACACACACACATACACACACTTAGTGCACGCACACAGACACGCACACACAAACACTGCTTCTGCACACACAGTGTGCACAAAGCACAAAAGACACACACACAGCTTACGCACACAAACACAAAACACGCAGTGTACACAGACACACACACAAACAAACACACACACACACACACACACACACACACACTTGTGTGAAAGCATCAGTATGCAACGCAGTACCCAATGGTGACATCGTCGTTTAGAGGACAACGCTGGCACGGAAGCAGAATATGTGATTGAAAGTTAACTTCGTTTTTAAAATGTTTTTTGTTTTTCGTAATCTTATAGAAATGGGAAGCGTTGAGCCCTCCCAGTGAGCAGGGTAAGCAAGGGCGGGGAACTCTGGTTTTCAGACTGGTTCCTCTCTGCGGCCCAGGCGGATGACTGCATCTTAAACAAACAAACGATGATGTCATGCTCATACCTGGCTGCTACCACCACCGACTGCTGCTGACCAATCAGAGTGAAGGCGTGGGGCACGCCCCACTCCTCCTCGCTCTCTCGGATCTGGAGGGACAGAGAGAGATTTGCATGTGTCGAACGGCGATGCACTCGTATTACACTGAACGCTGCTCTAGGTACGATTTGAAGGTTTAAGGGAGCACAGAAAAGAAGAGGACGCGATTTTGAAACCAAACGACACAAAAATAGTTCGCTCCCCAGAATGCATTGCATTGACGCACTTGCCAGGCAGGATTCCCCGAACCAATCAGGGATGTCATTAAAAAAAAAAAAAACGACACTCAAATTACAGCTCTGGAATCTAGTCTACAGCACCGTTAACCACACTGTAGATTGAAAGACTCACTGAGGAAATATTGTTGCTGTATTTAATCCATTCATTATCTTGCTTGCATTCATTATCTTGCTTGCATTATCTTATCTCAGTTACCCTATTTTACCACCAGGGGTGAGGGTAGTCATTTCAAAATCTATCCACTGATGACATCATCATTATCGGAGGGAGTAACAACTCAGATGTATGATGGAAAGATCCAACTCCCCCCATCCTCACACACACACAAGTACCATCTGGTAGGCTGGAGTTTATCTATCCATCACACATCTTTGTGGACACTCCCACTTGTGATGTAACCTGGGGGGGGGGGGGGGGGGCTCTTTAAAGTACTAACAACCACATCAATAGCCATTTGGATTTGAAAAGCACATTAGTACAACAGTACTTTATAAAGCTTCGTAGTCTTCTTGTAGCCGAGTTGCGCACTGCTGACCTTACGGTGACCTTTGATGTTTGAGTCGGCGTGCAAACAGATGCATGCACACGTCCCAACAGAGGGCATCTCCCTACTGGCAGTGTCTGTACTGTCTTGCTGATCCCTTCATCAGCTGGGACACAACAGGTGTTTCATTGCTCGTTAGTTCAGCATTAGCTGGTAAGTGCTTTTTGGCAGCAGGCCGGGAACCCCCTTTCCCTTTAGGACGAGCTCCACTGGTTTCAAAACCCTCCCCTTTTGTCGTCGTCGTCGTCGTCTCCGGTCGTTTTTTGTTGTCTCTTTGGCACGGCGACAGACGCCAGTCTATCGCCTTCATGTCTGCTCGTTCGTTATGAGCAGGGCGGGGTCAGCGTCATCACTCAGAGGGCCGTACCCCGAGACGGCCGGAGGAGAGGAGGAGGCGCCGACGGCAGCTCAGGGCATGCTGCCGCCGCCGGCGTGCACGGAGCACAGAGTGAGAGAGCATGTGGGGGGGGGGGGGGGGAGCACAGAGTGAGGGAGGGGGGCGCTCTTACCGTCATGCCGTGGAGCGGCAGCTGGCCGTGCACTTTGAACTGGTTGGTGGCCGTCATCCCGCGACTCGTGTACAAAATGACATCATTGAACTGAGAGAGAGAGAGAGAGAGAGAGAAAGAGAGAGCGAGAGCGAGAGCGAGAGCGAGAGCGAGAGCGAGAGCGAGAGAGAGAGAGAGAGAGAGAGAGAGCGAGAGCGAGAGCGAGAGCGAGAGCGAGAGCGAGAGAGAAAGGGGCACAAGTGGGGAAGTGGATAAATGGGGTGATTCAAGTTGAGTGTCCTTAAAAAAACTAAATAAGTCACTGCTGTTCATGACTAATTTGACCCTGTGGAGGGAACACTGAGCCAGATAGACACTCCACAGTGCATCTCAGAGGAGCTCAGAGCTGGGCCCCTGCCAGCCTTAATGAAGCAGGATCAAGTGGAGCATTAACATGAGGGGGACAGAGTGCATTCATCGCCCGTCACATGCATCACACACTTCTCCAGCGGCTGGCCTGGAGAACACCATCAGTCATAAGTCATTTCTGGACAATCGATCAATACAAGACCAAACCAGGCACCCCAACACTATTTTGTGTGAGATGCCTTCATTGTTTAGGGCCCGAATGTTTTAAATCAAGCAGAACCTCCGACCGGCCGCCATCAATGATCAGACTTTAGAGAAAGACAGTGTTACCCAACGATTACGAACGAAGTAATAACACTAAGTTCATGATAATACTAACTTTACACTAACAAATACACCATAATGAGGAGCTTACCAAGAAAAACATTCGTTGCTGGAGTCCTTTTCCCGACAACTTGCTGAGACAACCTAACCTGATGAACTCCTGGAGGAACACACAACACAGATCACATGACTAGGGACTTGAAGCCACTGTGGGCAAGATGTGAGAGAGTGAGAGAGAGAGAGAGAGAGAGAGAGAGAGAGAGAGAGAGAGAGAGAGAGAGAGAGAGAGAGAGAGAGAGAGAGAGAGAGAGAGAGAGAGAGTGAGAGAGTGAGAGTGAGAGAGAAGGAAGGATCGCAAGGCAGCAAGATTTTGAAACTACACAACCCCTCCCTCTCTTTTGTTTCTCCGCCATTGAGAAGCGTTTGCACACATGTGATGGACAGGCAAGATGGCGTCCCCGAACCAATCACGAGAGAGACGCCCTTAATGGCCAGAAATGAGCCAGGCACGGTCTAACAGCTGAATCTGAATGGTCTCATACAGAGGCATGCGCAGTCAACTGTAACATATTCTCACAGCACATTTCACTCACTAAAAGCTGACGGGGGGGCTATAGCCTTTCTAACAAATAACTCCCTTAAGTAATAGTTCTTACATCTTACACTCGCTATCCCTCTCACAGAATACTAGAACACAGCCCAGTGTGACCATGCCCCCTAAGTATCCGGATAAGGAATCAGGACATTAGGTGGGATAAATAGACCAGACCCATGTCTCTCCTCAACGCACCCGTCCAGGGATGACCAGATTGTCGATGCCAATGAGATCCTTCTTGAGCTCCAGCAGCTTCTGGAAGTTCTCCATCTTCACCATGCTTCCTCGCAGCTGTTCCACAACCTCCGACACGTCCGCAAGAGCAGCTTCACACCGAACGGAAACAGCAAATATGCACAACGTCACATCGCACGATACGATAATGCGTTTTTCTGCTTCCACACAAATTGTTCTTACCCCAGACCACCTGTAATATGAGCGTGCCGGTGACTACACACCAAGTGATGAGAAGTAGTTTGCTCGTGGGGTATGAATCATTAGGCTGTTGGCTGACACCACCCGTGTATGAATGGGTGAATGTGCACGAATGGGTGAATGTGCACGAATGGGTGAATGTGCATGAATGGGTGAATGTGTACGAATGGGTGAGTGTGGGCGGCTCATGAGTAAGGCGGTTTGAGTGGCCACAGGTTAGAAAAGCGCGATATGAATGCGGTCATTCTTCTTTCAGTAGTTACATTTAACGCTTGTACTTTACTTGTTACATAACTAGTTTGTTTGTTCGTTTGGGAGAGCAAGGCCGAAGAAAACAGTGACTTTGTTTTCTTTTTACAAACGCCTGCTTTGGCGCACGGGCAAAGTTTCTTGTTGGACTGTACACTTTTATTTTGAAACTCTCTTCCCATACCCCGGCAGTCCCTGAAGTCTCCGTGCGTGGGCGGGTAGTGCTTGCAGAAGCGCTCCAGGATCTGCTTGTAGTGCGTGAGGCGGTGCAGGGGCCGCAGCAGGAACACGTTCAGGGGCACGTAGCACACCTTCTGCAGCTCAAAGTCCCGGCACATGCCCTCCAGGCGGCGGGACGTCCTGCAGGCCTTGTCCAGCTCCACCAGCGCCTCCGCCTGCCTCTGGAGGTTCGCTGTCAAGGGCTGGAGGGGGGGGGGGGGGGGGGGAGAGCGCGAGAAAGAAAGATAGAGAGAGAGAGACACACACACACACACAGATAGAGACACACACACAGATAGAGACAGACACACAGACAGATACAGAGAGGGCCAGAGACGGAGAGAGAGAGACAGACAGAGACAGACCGAAGGCGAGAGAGAGACACACACACACACACACACACACACACACACACACACACACACAGATAGAGACAGACACACAGACAGATACAGAGAGGGCCAGAGTCGGAGAGAGAGAGACAGACAGAGACAGACCGAAGGAGAGAGACACACACACACGCACACAGATAGAGACAGACACACAGACAGATACAGAGAGGGCCAGAGACGGAGAGAGAGACAGACAAAGACAGACCGAAGGAGAGACACACACACACGCACAGAGATAGAGACAGACACACAGACAGATACAGAGAGGGCCAGAGACGGAGAGAGAGAGACAGACAGAGACAGACCGAAGGAGAGACACACACACACGCACAGAGATAGAGACAGACACACAGACAGATACAGAGAGGGCCAGAGACGGAGAGAGAGAGACAGACAGAGACAGACCGAAAGCGAGACACAGAATGAAACAGAGAGAGATGGATGGAGACTGAGTTAGTTGCAGGGCTTGACTGCAAACAGATCCATTCTGTCTCAGCTCTTTCTTGCCAAAGTAGTTCTTAACCTCAATAAAGACTTCCTGTGTAAATTAAGGTGAAATAAAATAAACAGTGCAGTGGCAAGGGTGTTAGTCTCCCTACCAAACAAAGGTACTGGGTTCAATCCCGAATGTCCACAACAATCTGCTGAAATCCTTCATCAAGATGCCTACCCCCCTACTAGCTATTCAATTAAATCTATCTGACATCACAGTCACAAGACATTTTGGATAAAAACCTCTGCCAAAACACTAAACATTGAATACATCTCAGAGGTCTAATGCGAGGCCTCACCTTCAGTCCCTGGATGTTCTTGAGCATGACGTCACCGATGCGCTGGAACTCTCCTGTGATGTGGGCGTTGGAACGTCCCTCCCTTAAAAAAAACGATCAGCGTAAAAAGAACTGGCTGTTTTTCCACGTCCTCAACGGAACTATTGGACAGAGTGACGAGTCTTCCGTGTATCCAAGGGAGGAAGTGTGTGAAACTCATTGATTTATTTGGAAAGACCTCATGGTGCCACACAGCAAACATGCCAATGACTTGGATGTAATTCCTGCGTCGAACCAGGAACCGTTCCACCACTAGATGGCGCACTTGAGTGTGGTTTAGGAGACTGTAGTTAGAGCCACTGCCACTTTTTTTTTGGCAGGGAATCAGTCCTCAATTAGCAATAGGATCTAATAGGTGGCCATGCAAAATGTACAAAAGCAACAGAGATTCAGCAATATAACCATTTTAATATGGTCATGTCTAACTGCAACGTCCGCCTTGCTCAGGAGGTCTAAATGTGGCAGAATGTAAAATGTATCGGCTAATTTGAAATGGGAGCATCACAGCCAACGGCTGTATCATCTGCCACCTGTCTGTCTGCTCTCTATACATGTGTCTGTATTTCCGTGTGCGTAGGTGTGTCCGTGAGTATGAAAGTGAGTGAGTGAGTGAGTGAGTGAGTGAGTGAGTGAGTGATAAAGAGAGAGTGGGAAAGTGAGTGAGAAAGAGAGAGAGTGAGAAAGAGTGAGTGAGAAAGAGAGAGAGAGGGAAAGTGAGTGAGTGAGTGAGTGAGTGAGTGAGTGATAAAGAGAGAGAGTGGGAAAGTGAGTGAGTGAGAAAGAGAGAGAGTGGGAAAGTGAGTGAGTGAGTGAGTGCCCGTGCGTGTGTGTGTGTGTGCGTGCGTGTGCGCTAGGGGTCTCACATCCAGCACAAAAGGTAATCCCGAATGCCCTGAACACACGTGAAACCAACAAGGACCAACCCCCCAAAACAAAGGAGGCGGTGAAGGTGAGGGTGTGGCGGTGCGGGTGGTGCTCCTGGAAGGACCGAAGGGGGCGGAGGAGACCCACCAGAGAGCGAGCCGCTGCTCCACCTCGCGGAGGAAGCCCGTGTGGAACTTGTAGAGGGGCTCAAAGTTGGAGAAGATGGAGTTCCTCAGGGGCTCCGGGGCCGCTTCGTCGAGGGCCACCGCCGACTGGAAGGACTAGCGTGCGTGCGTACACACACACACACACACACACACACACACACACACACACACACACACACACACACACACACACACACACACACACACACACACACACACACACACACACACACACACACACACACACACACACACACACACACTTAATTAAAAGCTTATACATGGTCAGGTATTCATTCCAAAGTTAATTTTTAGATGGATTCAATTTGAAAAAGGAACATTAGGGAAATGATTTCCAAATAAAAAACAACCAAGAAAAGGTTTTCTAGGGCGCTTCTCCGCTCTGACAAAGAACATAATGTTTTATGCAACTAAGTGGTATGCACATTCCCCAAGACTCGAGGCGGTTCTCCAGTGACCAGAGAACACTTCTGGGTCCAGAACGGGTAACGTGATCGCATCATGAACCCACTCTGAAGTAGACCCACCAGCCAGAGGAGACCAGCTGCAAAAGTATCAAATGAAATGGATGTGAGCAAATTAAGTCATGGCGAGTCAAATGAGGAGAGATGATGAGCTGGTCTCCAGCATCCATACGCTGCAGGCTCACCAATATCCACTAACCTATAATTGAAATGAAGTAAAAAATGTAATGAAAATGGAGTAGAGCCAGCCCATTCTGTAGTGTTGTCCCTGTTTGAACAGTCCTCTTACAACTGGTAGAGTCATATATCGTCCCTTCAGGTCTTTTAGCTGCCATGGGATGAATGAAGGGATCGATAAGCCCTCATCCCCCCAGGACCACCTCATTAGGAGCTACCTGATGACCGGGGTTTGACAGATGCAAGCTAGGGGGGAGGGGGGGGGGAGAGGGGGGAGGTGGTGGTGTTCGATGAGGTGGTGCTGGTGGTTGGGGACGCTTGAGAAGAGGGCAACAGCTGTTCCTCATGATGATGACCTCACCCTTCTTCGGGAAACGCCAGTGGTTGAGAGGGGGAAACGGAATGGAAAATACAAGAGAGAGAGAGAGAGAGAGAGAGAGAGAGAGAGAGAGAGAGAGAGAGAGAGAGAGAGAGAGAGAGAGAGAGAGAGAGAGAGAGAGAGAGAGAGAGAGAGAGAGAGAGAGAGAGAGAGAGATGCGCACACACACACCAAGGCCAAACAAGGCTGGGAAGGGAGCGCAGCCAAGCCAAATATTTATGATCTGTGTGAGAAGCCCCTCTCTGTACATCAAGAGGACGAGAAGTTGCAGCCCACTCAACCAGAGAGTCGGTAGGGAGGCAGGTCCTCATCCACAGCAGGCTACTCCTTCTCCTCCCAAACACCCCTCCTGATCAGCGTGGAGGAGATGCGTCTGCTCGTGGGCTGACTCTCTGCTGATTTGAGCCCTCAGAGTTAAGCTGAATGAAACGCCACCACGTCCTCTGCGTTCTTCCGTGTTAATGTCGCGACCGTTGACATGTTTGCAAACAGCAAGAGGCACGATGAGCTGAGATTTCCGTGGCGCACACGAAAAAACAAGACAAGCCTCAAATGAGGCAAATGGGGCCGTGACATTTTAACCAGTGCAGAAGTGTAAAGAAAGTCCCATCGTTAAAAATACAGCCTGTGTTGTCTCATGTCCTTAGTTCCCCTCTCGTGAATGTCTCGCCGCCAACAGTGGAGCTAACAGGCTTTTAACTGTGAGGGGACTGACGCAAAAAGAGGACATCGCAGAGGTACACACACACACACACAAGCAGGAGAGGACGGTGTGTGGTGTGTTAGGCCACAGTGTGTGTGTGTGTATCAGTGTGCGTATATGTGTTTATGTATATGTGTGTGTGTACATGTATATGTGTGACTGTGTGTATGTGTATGTATATGTGTGTGTGTGTGTGTTTATGTATGTGTGTGTACATGTATATATATGTATGTGTGTGTGTGTGTGTGTGTGTGTGTGTGTGTGTGTGTGTGTGTGTGTGTGTGTGTGTGTGTGTGTGTGTGTGTGTGTGTGTGTGTGTGTGTGTGTGTGTGTGTGTGTGTGTGTGTGTGTGTGTGTGTGTGTGTGTGTGTGTGTCTCACCACGCTCACCACCTCCAGGTCCTTGAGGTAGGTCCTCTCGGTGGTCAGCAGCTCCTTGGCGATGAAGTAGGCACGGTCGGTCGGGAACCTCTGCATGTGTGTGTGTGTGTGTGTGTGTGGGAGAGAGGGCAGAGGAAGCGTCTGAGCTAGGACTCTCCTGGGTGTCCCCCATGTCTGGCCCCCAGCCCATTCCTCATTCTGAGGGGATTCAGAAGACAGTACTGGGGCCGCTATGTAGGCCAGGTATTCTAAGGTAAGTCCAGGGCTATTTTTAAAAAGGACCTAGCTCTGAAGAACGGGCCCAAGACAAAAGGAGGGAAAACAATCCTGACAACCGATGAAACCAAGCATCCCGGCTATAATAGTTATTTCAAACAATTCTATTATTTATTTATTGTTCGTAAAAAAAAAAAAAAAGAGGATTAAAAAGGAAACCAGAAACTGAAAGGGGCGGAGTTACGCCTGGTTTCCTGTTTCGTTACGGACATGCTCGACCGAAGGTTATCTAATTGCACAAGTGGATAAAGCTTTCAGAAGAGGGTTTTAATACACGTCTTCCTACAGTGGCCAGTCTACACGGTGTTGATTTGTTACGGACACTTCTTAGAACGTCAGTGTCTGGACAGGATGCGATACAGCATGTCTTCCCACCGGGAAAACTGTATCTTCCCACTGGGAAAAGTGTATGAGGGCTGGCAGAGTTCGTGTTTAGCCGGTTAGTCAATTACGTGCTTACAGATCCCCGCCTCCGGCAATGTGATTGGTCAAAACAAATATGGAGCGAAAGAAAGTGAAACAGCCAATTCACACAGATTTAAGCTAGCCTGCTATCAGACTTTAGATACTGAATCAGACTTTAGATACTGAATCAGACTTTAGATAATCAATCAGACTTTAGGTTATGAATCAGACTTTAGATACTGAATCAGACTTTAGATAATCAATCAGACTTTAGGTTATGAATCAGACTTTAGATAATCAATCAGACTTTAGATACTGAATCAGACTTTAGATAAATCAATCAGACTTTAGATACTGAACCAGACTTTAGATAATCAATCAGACTTTAGGTTATGAATCAGACTTTAGATACTGAATCAGACTTTAGATAATCAATCAGACTTTAGATAATCAATCAGACTTTAGATACTGAACCAGACTTTAGATAATCAATCAGACTTTAGATACCGAATGAGACTTTAGATACTGAACCAGACTTTAGATACTGAACCTGAAGTCCGAGCTGTGAGCCTAGTGGGCCACCCACCTTCCTGCGGACCTCGTCTTCGTCGTCGGTGCGCACGCTGCCAGCGTCGTAGAGCAGCGGGCTGGTGAGGGGCGACGGCTGGCGTCCGTCCGGACTCAGGCCACAGAGGTCCAGGGACTTGTTCTGACCGTTGAGGAGCGCGTGGGGGTGGGCGTGACCCGCGGACACCGTCAGGTGGGGGCTGCTGGACACCACCCCACCTCCTGAGGACAGAGAACATGGGGGGGGGGGGGCAGTGTGAGACCGAGAAAAGGTCAACAGCTCACAAAATAAAGACAGAGAGACAACTGTGCCCCTCAACAGAATTCGACCGTGGACAAAAAGCTACAGTGTCCGAGTGAGGAACAGAATTCAACAAGTCGGCTTTGTGTTTTCGTAATCCTTTGTGTGTTGGCAATCTCGAGTTGTTCGTCGTTCCCCCCAAAACAGTAAAGTCTGTTCCACTAGCCTGCTCAGTGCAACAGAAGGGAACCGTCAAGGCTGGGGAGAGCGAGGGATGAAGGGGTGAAGGTGGGTGTAGGGGTCAAAGCAATGTCGCGCATCATTTTCGCACACAAGAGTTCAGACTCGGCTGTCTGGTCACATGTCTTGTCGGTAGGTCTCCCGGCCGGACACGCTGGCTAGCTCTGTGAGGGGCTGGTAAAACCACGTCCCGTGCCCTACTGACGTTCGACTACAGCAGCTACTTCAATCTACCACTACGCTTACTCACACTGCAAAGTCCTTCCCACCGCAACAACCTTGCCACACACCATTGTCTGCTGGGTTTTTCCCCCGGGTACAAATGGCACAAACAGAACAGAGATTATAAAACACACACACACACACACACAGACAGCTCATTTAATGGACCACCACACGCTTGGACAACGTAGAGGCGATGAATCTAGTTGGGGGATTTTCTCGCCACGACATCACTAAACTGGCAAGAAGCCAACGCGGCACAGAGAGGAGGGACTGTAGCTACGGGCTACACAAGACAGACTACACATACTAGACACAGATAGACGCGTGTAGACGGCAGGTATAAACACATGGTTTAGCAGACCCAACAACACAAGAGCCACACGACTGAGAGGTAGATAGGGAGACCTAACATCTTGCATATCTAACACAAGCACCAGAGTGTTTGTCCTCTTACACAATCAACCGTGGCGGTATGTAGAAAGAAAAGAGAACTCTGAACTTCTTTTCAAATAGAACCGTGCACGATGTTAAAGTAGAGTGAAATGTCCAAGGGAATCAATGAAAGACATCTTTAAATAGAGTGGTTTATAAATATGGAGTGGGTGAGAGAGCGAGTGAGAGAGTAAAGGAAGTAGTTGGGAAGACGAGTGTTGCATGTCTCCATAATTAGCATGCGTTGTAACAAAAGGTCTCAATTTAACACCAAGCTCAACTATTTAAAGTGTCATTATGTTACCGATAGTGAGTGGGTTAATAGAGAGAGCACATAGTAGATAATTGAGTCGACCATTGGTTGATGTTAGGATCCGGTTTACAAAGGAGTCGTGATTACAATATCGACACATGAATCCCATCACGGCTGTGTTATTCCTCACTCCTTAAATCAGGCGTGGCATTGGAGTTACTGGCTTCTGTCTGATTATGTAACAGCAACTCAAGTGCACAAACTTCATTCAATTGCACAAACGTCATTCAAAAACACACTCACATCATCAACACACCCTTAAGCGTAAGTGGAATTCCTTCAGCCAATCTGTGTCAACGAAGATTTAATATCACCTCATTACAAATTATGTTTCCATTTAGGACCAGAATATGAGTATTATCCAGCATCTCATCTTCCTCCCAACGTGGAGCGTGGTGTCAGCATTAAAACGGAGGAAACGCTGAGCAATGATGGATCATCGGAGACTGTTGTCCTTAAACTGCCTCTCACACACACACACACACACACACACACACACACACACACACACACACACACACACACACACACACACACACACACACACACACACACACACACACACACACACACACACACACACACACACACACACACACACACAATGAAATGAAAAGTTCACCTGAGCTAACCCAAGCGAACCTCTATAGGCATCATATCCACCACATTGTTGGCGTTCACATAAACATATTCCTCCCATTATGCTTCCGCACAGCCAGACAATCTACTGCATGTCAACTAAGACACAGACTGTATGTATGAACCGCATCGACAACAAATCAAGGTCAAAATAATCAGCTCCATCGATGCCTTATGGTGTGCGTGACAAATGAACGTGAAACCCAAATCCCATTAAAGATGGACTTAGCTAGCTCTACACGCTAGTGCTCAGATCTTTGACGAGCTTCATATGCAATGTCACCCGACAGAGGGTTCAACAGCTAGAAAGTATTGTTTAAACTGCACCTACAGTGGCTCAACAATTATAAAAATACAGAATAGTATAATAGAATAACGGTATCACATTTCATGGCTACATTCTCCAAGGTTAAACACTGATGTAACCATAGCGTTAGGGACCATTATCATCATCTTTATATGTACAGCAGTAAATCCTATTGGCGCCCAGGATTAAAAAGGAAATGTTAACATAAAATGATGAGCAAAACGCTAAGTGTGTGTGTGTGTGTGTGTGTGTGTGTGTGTGTGTGTGTGTGGGGGGGGGGGGGGGGGGGGGGGGGGGGATGCCATTTAAAAAGGGCAACATAGCTTTAGAGGACAGACACTTGCAGACACTCGCTCTCATTATCCAGTGATGAAAACCAGTGGAACACAATGGTTGGAAAAGGTCAACACGGGTCCCCAGATGCTAAAGAAAGCCGACTCTTTAATCGGCCATCACCATCCATAAAAAAAAAAAGAAAGAAGGAAAGACACCAGGCCCAGGTGCTGCCTAAGGATGACAGAATCCTCCTTCGTTCCCCAGGACCTGTAGCCGTTGGCCTAACAGCTGAACACCTGTCCTGGGTCCTCATCGTTGGGGGCACGGCTCTCGTCCACGCCGGCTCCGTCGTCCAGCTGAAGGCTGCCTAAAGAGAAGGAGGTCCTGGGGATGACGCGGGAACGGAACGCGTCATCCGCCGCGTTACCGCCCGTTAGCACGAAGCTGCCGCCGCCGCGACCGCCGACGGCTGCGGTGTCCATCTCCGGGTCTGATTCGGCGTCGCTGGACTCTGAGCCGCCGGGGGCGAAGCAGCCGTTGACGTGAGCCTCACCGGGCGCCGCCTCGCCGGGCGCCGCCTCACCGGGCGCCGCCTCGCCGGGCGCCGCCTCGCCGTTGGACAACATGCGGCGCTCCAGAGCGGCCATGCGCTCGGCCCGGGACGGGACGGGCGTCGGTGCGGGGGCGGAGACGGGCAGAGCGTCCCCATGGGAGCGATGGTGCCCTTGGTGTGGTCTCCGCGAGGAGTGGGGGGAGGGGAGTCGCCCCCCCAGAGACGGGGAGTCGTGACTACGGGGGTCGTGACTACGGGGGTCGTGACTACGGGGGTCGTGACTACGGGGGTCGTGACTACGGGAGTCGTAACTACGGGGGTCGTGACTACGGGGGTCGTGACTACGGGGGTCGTGACTACGGGGGTCGTGACTACGGGGGTCGCCTGCGCCGTAGCTTCCGCCCTCGGCGTGGCCGTCGTTCTGCTCGGCGGCGCGGCGGACGGCTCGATGGACGGGGCCGACGACGGCGGCGTGACCACAGCCCGTGCTCTGCTGACCTACTGGGGGGCCCCCAGGGCGTCGGAGGCCCCCCATACCGTCCTCCACCACGGGCGGACTGCGGAGGGACCCCTGCTGGCTACTTCTCTGGTACGACGGCTTGGCTGCCTCCCTCGTCTCCCCGCTGCTCGTACGGCGCAGGAAGTCCTCCCGCTGAGGGGCCCCTCCAGAGGTGCGGGACATGCCCACCCGACCCGCGCCCACGCGCTCCCCCTCTAGATCATTACAGCGGACGTACGAGTCGGACGAGAAGCCGCTAGCCAGAGTAGAGCAAGAAGCCGGACCTGTGTTCGGAGGATCCGGGTGACGCGGCCGAGACGCGCCTCTGCCGGGCTCCTCTGCGGGGGGCGTGGTTCTGGCGTCCTCGCGGCCGCTCCTCAGGCTCCCCGCGGGGCTGGCTCGCGTCCGGGGGGAGGAGAGGGAGGGGTCTTCTGCCGTCACCAGCGCCGATTCCTTCCAGTGGCGCTGAGGCGGGGAGTCAAGTCCACCAGGGGGGCCACCCTGAGAGAGAGAGAGAGAGAGAGAGAGAGAGAGAGAGAGAGAGAGAGAGAGAGAGAGAGAGAGAGAGAAGAGAGAGAGAGAGAGAGAGAGAGAGAGAGAGAGAGAGAGAGAGAGAGAGAGAGAGAGAGAGAGAGAGAGAAAGAGAGAGAGAAAGAGAGAAAGAGAGAAAGAGAGAGAGAGAGAGAGAGAGAGAGAGAGAGAGAGAGAGAGAGAGAGAGAGAGAGAGAGAGAGAGAGAGAGAGAGAGAGAGAGAGAGAGAGAGAGAGAGAGAGAGAGAGAGAGAGAGAGAGAGAGAGAGAGAGAGAGAGAGAGAGAGAGAGAGAGAGAGAGAGAGAGAAAGAGACAGAGACAGAGACAGAGAGAGAGACACACACACACACACAGAGACAGACAGAGAGAGAGAGAGACACAGAGACAGAGACAGAGACAGAGACAGAGACAGAGACAGAGAGAGAGACACACACACACACAGAGACAGAGTGACAGGAGACAGAGAGCGAGAGAGAGATTTATTAATCCCTGAAGGGAAATCCATGTGTTACAGCAGCCAAAGTGGCCTGAACAGTGCAGATAAAGACCGATAGATCAGATAAATACAGCCAAGACCTCTCTCTCAGTACGAACAATAATCTGCATTACACTGGTGAGCGAAAGAGACCCAAAAGAGTAGAGAAGAGAGACAAGATACAACACAATGACCTACGCGGACGCATGACCTGGTCTCCTAATTATTGAAGCTAATCAAACGACTTGCTAAGTGTTGACTGGAAATTGGCTAGCGATGCTACGACGTTGACCCATCAAGAGGAGACACACAGCGGCGTGAGGGGCTAGCACGGCTAGCCTGAGCTAGCACGGCTAGCCTGAGCCAGAAGGTCAAAACAACAACGAGACTGACTTCTGACGGCACGTCATGTCGGCGCGGTGAAGGCACGGGAGACAGCCGGGAGACATGCTGGACGCGGCTGTGTTTCCTGGAGGGAGGAGACGACAGGTCAGAGGTCAGAGAGCGCTACACTCCTGTCACGCTAACAATACTGTCACAAATTACATAACCTTCTTCACTTTACTACTAGTTCATTCAATATGCTTTGTATGAACGATCCTCCAGATAGCTCCCTTCCTCTCTGCCTTTGAAAGGTGTTGTGTTAGTCTGCATTTGTAGCACTACCGTGGCCGAGATGTGTCTTGTGTATTACTTAGGCCCCCAGTTTAGACCATGAGAGACATTTAGACCTTTTGTTTCCTTATCGATATCCCGCCTAAACAGTTTAGACTGCGAGAACCTCTCTGTGGTTTGGGTTTCTCTGTATCCTCCGATGTGTGTGTCTACATTGTGACAATAAAGGTCCAGAACATTCATTGGCCCATTGGAGACGCTTGGTGAACGCTGTCTGTGAGTCTACCCATGACCATGCTCCATTACGTCGAATACTTTGCTGTCGAGAAGTGTCCAACAAGGAATTACTTCTCAACAACTCCAATCATCATCATCATCATCATCATCATCATCTTGTCACCGCCGCCGCCGCCACTAAAAAACAACTCCAGCGGCGAGCTTTTACCTTTCAAACGGGATCTTTTTAAACTCCGACTCCTTCACGAAGTCGATGATCTGCTTCTGCGTGCGCCCGCTGCGGAGACAACACAGCGGGCGGAGGGTTAGGCGAGGAGAAGCACCGCGCCACGTGACGCGTCACGCAGGTAAGAGGAGGAGCAGAGCGGGTGGAGCAGAGCGGGCGGTACCTGAATCTGAAGGAGGAGCCCCGGGTGAAGAGCACGGGCCTTGGGTTTGGGCTTGGGTTCCTCGAAGAGGCGGAAGAAGGCGTGGTATTCCACGCAGATCTTCCAGAACACTTTGCAGCGGTCCCGGCTGCCCATCAGGAACTCCAGAGTGTCCTGGTACGAACTCTGGTGCGGGACGGCCCCGACGGCATGGTTAATAACAACAACCGCCGCCGCCCGCAGCCCCCCCCCTCCCCCCTCTCCCCTCCCCCGCCGGAGTCTGTATTCAAACTCCAAATACGCTCGATTGAAGCGATATCAAGAAGGACTTACGTTCAAGTCTGCTCTCAGCTTGATGAGGAAGCGTTTTCGCTTGAAGCTCAGCTTGCGTACTTTGGACCAGTTGAAGGCGTTGATCCGTGTGTGTCCCTGTAGAAAACGGAAAAAAGGAAATAAAAATTAATTACAAAATAAACAGGCCGACTATGTTATACTGCAAATTTGATCATAAAAACACTTTGGCAATTTAGCCATATGGGAAGCCAGCTGGTCTACTGTGTTTGACTCACAACCGCAAGGTTCAGGGTTTGAATCCCAGTGTCTGCAGTGTACCAGCAGGCCTCCTTTAAGCAAGGCACACCATGACATGTGTCCCAAGTCACGTTGGATTAAAAGTGCCTTTAGTGCCGAGTGAATAAATAGAGGCAACCCCGTGAGCCCCAACACGGCTGATGTCTGAGTGACAGGCCTTAATCCCTCCCACTCAGGCCGGAGCTCACCTGAAAGACCAGCACCCCAGTGTGGGACACGGCCAGGCTCAGCTGGGTGCCCTCTCGGTCCTTGGCAGGGTGCTGTCGGATGCCGTACATCTCCAGCCGGCGCGCCACCTCCAGCAGCTGGTAGTCCGACTCTGCCGGCGTCTGACCGCTGGCAAGGCACACCATTTGGACCCATTACTCCTCTACTATGTTCTAATAATGCCATCTTACATACCCTTCATGTCTGCTTGCCTTTCTTTGCTACCACTGTAGGCCCATTCGGCACCTTTTGCAGTCCGAGGTGGCCCCGGTAGGGAGAGATCCCACCTCCTACTGGGGAGAGGGACCCCCAGTCATCCCTTTGGATTTAGGGGAGGTTTTCCTTGCACTTTTAGATTACCCCGGTTTAGGGAGGGGGGGGGGGGGGGGGGGTCGTATAATGTGGGCCCGTGGAGCCCTTTGAGACTGGGATGTAGGGCTGGACAAATAACGAGATAAAGATTTCTTTCCTTCTTTTTTATGAATAGAACGAAGGCAAGAGTAAGGCATGACCGACAAAACCGAATTGAAATAGTGAATCAGACTTCGGGGTTTACGCTCGTTGAGACACACCGCATGAAAACTGCGAGCGCGGATTACACCTTCGGTAATTCGTACAAATGTCTCATATCCCAGAAAATGTGAGACAGTCTCACTAATCCCATGTTCATATATATATAAATAAATAAATATGTGAGAGAGAGAGAGAGAGAGAGAGAGAGAGAGAGAGAGAGAGAGAGAGAGAGAGAGAGAGAGAGAGAGAGAGAGAGAGAGAGAGAGAGAGAGAGAGAGAGAGAGGTGTGGAAGGGGGAGGGGTCAAGACAGAATGCTAACCGACTTCCTAATTGTAATCACCGAGCAAATGTGTCTGTGTTTCCCGAGCGTTGGGTCCTTAATTAGAGACTTAGCTCTCAGGGTCGTACCGTGCGTGCCTTTATCTTATTTGCAGTAACTGAAAGCAACACAAAAACAAGACAAGGGAAAGAAGGCACTTAGATCTAATGGAGCCGTGTTCGTGCGTGTCAGCTGTCTGCGTCGGCCTCCATCGTCGCATGGGGCTGTGGGAGGGAGCGCCATGAGAAAAGAAGGAGGGCCACCTTCTGGCAAATGTTCAGCGTCATGCTGCATTGCTAGAGGATAGCGAAGGGAGACCTGCAAGCTCTCCAATGACATTCAGCGGGCCGCCACTCTCTCCGCCTCTCTGCGGAGAGAGTCTCCAGGGGAGAGTCCCGGGGAACGGACAAGCCGGTTTTTCCCACGAAAGACTCGTGAACCAGACACAAGCAGCGGTGAAAGGGACCAGCTCATGGAGTCCTCAGGCCTAGCCGCTGCTTCGGGACACGGGGCTGAATTCACTGCAGGTCGCTTCAGATCAACGTGTCGAGAAGCGCTGAAGAACAGTATAGTAATAAGACGCGACGAATACAAACTTAGGTTAAAAGGTCAAATGGCGGATCTACAAAAAAATTATAACTTGGCCTTTCTGAGGATGATTAACAATTCTATGAATTGCTCTGATTTCTTTTTTTTATTTTTATAAATAAAAACGGTAATGGGGTGGTCAAGTTCCTGAGTGTGTGAGTGACCTCTGATTTAATATCTACAATAAAACGCCGGAGCATTTCATTCCAAGGCACACAGATGAGACCTAGGCCAGCGTATTCATGGCACGGAGCAAAAGGAATAATAGGAATACATTCATAAGTCCTCCACCACTGCCCATGTGAGCTTATGGCAGGCAAGTTGCCAAGCACAAGTAGGAGATCCAATCCCTTTTGGGTTTTGGGTTTTGGAAAGGTCACAGAGATGAAGAACCCACATGTTCCTGGAGTGGAACTCCATGATGCGGTCCATCAGGGGCATTTGGTCCGGAATGTAGTTGTTGTTGAGGAGGTGGGAGCGGCTCTGGCTCCCCTCGAAGTCTCCGATCTCCGCTGGAGCCGTGAAGGGAGCGGGGGGTGGGGGGCGGGGGGGGGGGGGGGGGGGGGGGAAGGGGGGGGGGGGGGGGGGGGAAGAAAGGAGAAACTGTGTTAAAGACATTGTTGTTAAACAACAATTAATGCCCAGTGTCGGCTACACCAGCGCTGGAGAACGGGCCACTCTGGCCTCAGAATAATAAGTAAGTAATAAGAACCGTTAGTGCTGCGTGGTCCTTGAAGCAGCAGTATTTAACACCCAAGCCCCCCCCCCCCCCCCCCCCAGGGAGAAGCAAGTGTGGCAGGGAAGCCAACACAACGACCTCCTATACAAACTCTCTTGAACCTTAGCCAAGAGGTTCCCCGTTAGCTTGACGCTAGAGTAAAAGTCCTTGGTTATTTCTTACCCGGCCCTGGGGTTCAATCCTGCCGGGTGCAAAGGAACACCGGACGTAGTGGACTATGTGCGAAAGTAGCCTCACCTTAGCAGTATACGCCCGTGTTTCCAATCCTTGAAGAGGAAGGCATCTGCTCTACAACCGATTGCTCACCCGTACGTATTAAGAAGACCATCAGTAAGCTGTGCGACACGTTAACGATATCTACAACGATAACTAACCAGTAATCAATAACGTTGAAGGAAGCAGAACAGCTGTAATGGACAGCAGATGGCCTCTGTGTGTGCAGAGAAGGACTGCTGAAGGCCCGTGGGACGCATATGGGTTCTGCATTTACTGAACGCAGCATTAAATAGAGAGCATTGCTTCTATATGCTCTGGGCTCTGCTTCCAGCCACATTCAGCCCCCATAAGGGAATATTCTGAATTATGTGCGCGGGTAAATGCTGTAAAACCATTAAAACCAACAGTTAATTTAAGATTAAATACCAGCGGCGGGTGGGTTGTTGCATATTCATGGTTTTTATAAATATAGAAAATGCATTAAAAAAAGTGCCTGTATTCCCATGAGCCAGGCACTGTCTTTGATCAGCGGGTTAAAATGCCATCTTTGCCATCAGATAAGGTGCTGATGAAGGGAAGCCGGGGAAAGGCTCCGTCTATTTCCTGGAGGGTCACTGGGCAGTGTGCTTGCGGAGATGCTCCGCCACGCCGCGCTCAGAGCACGGAATCTACCTGAACGGTATCCATAGCAACACAGGGATTCTGGTGGTTTCCTGTATGCTCAGCATGAAGAACACGACAGCTCTTGGTTGCCTGTTGAGTTTATTCCCCGTCTGTGTTTAGCGGTTGTGTGTTAGAGGAGGGGGGGCCGTCTCATCACCTGACCTCCTATCTCCTGAGTTCCCCCAATGCGTGGGGGGGGGGGGGGGGGGGGGGGATGCTTGTGTAATGGACAATAATAATTATATTGGCTAATTGTTTGGGCTATTACTATAATAATATAATTTGAACTAGGCCACAAACCACTAATTACTGTTGGTGGACTTGATCGTTGAGGTAATCTGTTGCATCTGACATGACATCACTTTAGAAAATACACAGAATGTATTTACAACATAGACTGTACAAAATATAGACGTAGCATGGTGACTTCACCTATTGGTTTAAACACCACCCTTCTGAGGGTGTAGATTTGCCTCCTATGGAGGATCCTATTGTTTACGATTCATTATGTGGCACGTTGAGGGCGAGAATTGAATTGCCGCCTCACATGGCCGAACTAATTAATATTTAATCCTTAATAACTTTTTAATGAAACAAAACTGTCCAACGGGACCCCTCAAATACATATTATGGAGATGAACTAACCCATGAGAGACTAACCAAACAAAGAAAAACATTATTGGCTTTGTATTACAAGAATGAAATCCCATTTCTTCTCGTTGATTTAGAACGGCGGCTGGTCTTTCAACCTCCAACAACAGCATACCACCTACAGGAAGTTAGAGGAACTACATCCTAGTCTCTACCGTGAACCACCTAAAGGCCGTTAGAGGAACTACATGCTAGTCTCTACCGTGACCCACCTAAAGGCCGTTAGAGAAACGACATGCTAGTCTCTACCGTGAACCACCTAAAGGCCGTTAGAGGAACTACATGCTAGTCTCTACCGTGAACCACCTAAAGGCCGTTAGAGAAACTACATGCTAGTCTCTACCGTGACCCACCTAAAGGCCGTTAGAGGAACTACATGCTAGTCTCTACCGTGAACCACCTAAAGGCCGTTAGAGGAACTACATGCTAGTCTCTACCGTGAACCACCTAAAGGCCGTTAGAGGAACTACATGCTAGTCTCTACCGTGACCCACCTAAAGGCCGTTAGAGGAACTACATGCTAGTCTCTAACGTGAACCACTTAAAGGCCGTTAGAGGAACTACATGCTAGTCTCTACCGTGAACCACCTAAAGGCCGTTAGAGGAACTACATGCTAGTCTCTACCGTGAACCACCTAAAGGCCGTTAGAGGAACTACATGCTAGTCTCTACCGTGACCCACCTAAAGGCCGTTAGAGGAACTACATGCTAGTCTCTAACGTGAACCACTTAAAGGCCGTTAGAGGAACTACATGCTAGTCTCTAACGTGAACCACTTAAAGGCCGTTAGAGGAACTACATGCTAGTCTCTACCGTGAACCACCTAAAGGCCGTTAGAGGAACTACATGCTAGTCCCTTCGGCTGGGCTTCACAAACAGGAGGTCATGGCTGCCGCCTGATTCACAAACGCAGATCTCACAGGAAGAAGGATGAGTGATTTGCGGCACTCACATTGGATAACATGGGAGACCATGAGGGCGGAGCTGCTGTCGTTGCAGGTCAGACGTCCTGCGGCCAGGTCCTGCTTCACCTGGAGGGCAAACAGGTACCTGGAGGACACAGGGACAACGTTTAAAACACAAAGAATCAACTGAAGGAGACAGGGAACACGTTTAAAACACAAAGAATCAACTGAAGGAGACAGGGAACACGTTTAAAACACAAAGAATCAACTGAAGGAGACACAGGGACAACGTTTAAAACACAAAGAATCAACTGAAGGAGACAGGGAACACGTTTAAAACACAAAGAATCAACTGAAGGAGACACAGGGAACACATTTAAAACACAAAGAATCAACTGAAGGAGACAGGGAACACGTTTAAAACACAAAGAATCAACTGAAGGAGACAGGGAACACATTTAAAACACAAAGAATCAACTGAAGGAGACAGGGAACACGTTTAAAACACAAAGAATCAACTGAAGGAGACAGGGAACACGTTTAAAACACAAAGAATCAACTGAAGGAGACACAGGGAACACATTTAAAACACAAAGAATCAACTGAAGGAGACAGGGAACAAGTTTAAAACAAAGAATCAACTGAAGGAGACAGGGAACACGTTTAAAACACAAAGAATCAACTGAAGGAGACAGGGAACACGTTTAAAACACAAAGAATCAACTGAAGGAGACAGGGAACACATTAAAAACACAAAGAATCAACTGAAGGAGACAGGGAACACGTTTAAAACAAGAATCAACTGAAGGAGACAGGGAACACGTTTAAAACACAAAGAATCAACTGAAGGAGACAGGAACACGTTTAAAACAAAGAATCAACTGAAGGAGACAGGGAACACGTTTGAAACACAAAGCTTAAACAGAAAGGGATACGCTCTGCAAGAGGAGAAGTGAGGGGATGCAGTGAAAAGGAGAAATCTGTGTGACTGCTTGTATCATAAAGTGTCAAAAGTCATTTTGTTGAAGGAGTTTTACGCGAACATCCAATTTCTTTGCAGGTGCCACACAAGTGGGGTAACAACGTGTTCGAGTAGAGACCGAGTCTGACGAAACGTGTTCAAAAGGGGTTCGAAACGTTGACATTGTTTTTATCTGCGAAAATGCACACCTTGGGAGCAATACACACGTTGTTTGTACATTGCTCATTTAAAAGCCATTTCGTTACCACATTTTACATCTGCGTTATTGACGTCAACATGCGCTTGCCTCCCCTACATGTCCCCTGGCAGAGGCAACTGACGTAATCCTTTACCATACCGCTAGTCATGCCAACACACGTATTGACTGAACGCGTCGCGCGCGTGGTCCCATTTATTAGGTGCTTTTTCATGGTGTCATGGTTTGATTTTGTTTTCATTATTACTATGGGTTGTAAACTTGGAAAGATTCTCGCTATTCATTTTGACCCATGCACAGACACGCGCACGCACACGCGCGCACACACACACACACACACACACACACACACACACACACACACACACACACACACACACACACACACACACACACACACACACACACACACACACACACACACACACACAGCGAGAGCAAGTGTGTACAACAGGGACGGTTCTGTCTCACCGCGTCAGTTCTTCCAGCAGCTGGGCCGGGTCTGGTGGGTAGAACTTGACCACGAACCTCAGGACCGTGTGTTTGGGTCCTGAAGGGGCCACGCCGTTGGGATTGTTACAATGCATTAAAAACAACATTACCAAGAACGATGCAAAAAAATAAAATAAAAAATACAGGTTCAATTCCCCATGCATCTTTAGCAATCCCTTGGATCAAATCTTTAGACGGACATGTTCCATTCTAGATTTTTCCTATACGTACACAATATTCTATAAACAACAAAGCCAGGCCAACACAATTATACCATGCAAATAAAACAACTCTTCATAAACATTATGTAGTGTTAAGTGTTTAGTAAACACTCACTGTATCTCTCTACACATGTACGGCTTGTGATAGAGTGAACTTACGTCGGAGCTGCTTCACAAGTGGCTTGATGAGGTCAAGCCACACCTGCCGAGCAGAAAAACAAAATGGCCGCGCACAACGTCAGGAATAACAACAGCGTTGCATCGACAACGGATTGGCTTCCAGCTCTCCTCAAACACGTCACTCACCGTCATCTTGTGGTGGTCCTGAAACTCCAGACCAAAGTAGTCCCCCTCGACGAGGTTCATGTGGCTGCACACCAGGTCAAACAGCACCTTGCCTGGCGCTCTTTGCTGGAAGGAAGAGAAAGATGATGCTCAAACAGATGCAGTAAGGGTATAAACAACAGGTATTACTATTTCTGTGGTGCTCGGAGAGAAGAGATCATAAGAAGATGTAATCAAGAGCAATCCAGTTAAAGTTGCAGGTTTCATTGCCACACAGATGCACTACACAGATGAAATACTCCTTTCCTACATATCCTTCATGAAACGTATGTAAACGTTTATACATTCTCACACGTAGCTTCAGTCACACATGGGTTTTCCATCACAATGCACACGGCGGAGTCTGTAGTGGTGAGGTTAGTATCTATTGTCATAAACTGTGTGACGAACTACACAGAAACACCAGAAGAGGGGGCAGAGTATGATAGCGCGTAGTGACAAGGATGTGCCGACACACAGCCAAAAGATACGGGGTTTGATCCCCAACGTCCACAGCCTTTTTGAGCAACATGCCCAGCCCCTACCTGCTCCTGAATTCCCTGATTTGTACGTCACTTTGGATAAGCGCATGCCTGTTAGATGACTCACAGGAAGTAAATGAACTGTACAACTGTTGACCCTCATCGTGACGGCCTGAGAAGCCTACCCAGCCGCTCACAATACAAACTCTGAACGTTCAGCTCTGTGGAGTCATGTGATCTTCCATATCGGATGACTGAAGAATCCCTCCACCCCAAACTCTCTCAGCCAAGCCTGGCTGTTCTGCAGCTCTCCCACCCCCTCCACCTCGTCTGACTCCCAGCCCCCCAGTGGTTAGCTGAGGGGGGGGGGGGGGGGACGACAGACCACCACAGCAGGGGGTGAGGAGGGAGGGATGAGGGTCATCACCAAGGCTTTGATCTGTGCTTTCAGTGTCACTGCAGAGGGACCAGCACAGGGATAACGGGCTTTGAAGCTGGTACAGTAACCTCTCTCTCTCTCTCTCTCTCTCTCTCTCTCTCTCTCTCTCTCTCTCTCTCTCTCTCTCTCTCTCTCTCTCTCTCTCTCTCTCTCTCTCTCTCTCTCTCTCTCTCTCTCTCTCTCTCTCTCTCTCTCTCTCTCTCTCTCTCTCTCTCTCTCTCTCTCTCTCTCTCTCTCTCTCTCTCTCTCTCTCTCTCTCTCTCTCTCTCTCTCTCTCTCTCTCAGGGGCCCTGGGTGTTAAGGAGAACAACATGGGTCTTCTCTAAAGAAGAAACAAGGAGCAGTGTCGATGCCTGCTGTACTCCAGATACGCCTGAGTGCTCCACAACAGGCCCAACTTCCCCACCAAACACAGGGTCCTCCTCCCCAAACACAGGCTCCTCCTCCCCAAACACAGGCTCCTCCTCCCCAAACACAGGCTCCTCCTCCCCAAACACAGGGTCAACAGTCAGCACACAGAAATCAACACCGGTAAATCAGCCTCTCCCCAGCCCACCCCAGTATTTACAAAGACAAAACCCTTCGTTTGGCTGCACAACACAGGGGTCACTGGCTGCTATATAAACACATTCCTCTGGTGGGGATGTCTTGGGGTACAGAGGGCAGAGAGACAGAGAGAGAGAGAAGTGTGTGTGGAAAAACGTCGGTGGATTTGTTAGTGTCGACAGCCTTCTCTCTTTGGATGGTGGAGAAGAGCAGAATGTACTCCGGCAGCTACAGACCATGTTTACAGTAGCGTTCCCCCCCCCCCCCCCCCCCGGCCTTCATAATGAGCCCGGTGGGGTTCGGCTGTCGTCTGTTTGGACTCAGCTCCGCTGCGTGTTCAAAATGGACAACTTGACGGTTGGTGAATGCCAAGGAGGGCCCACTTCACACAACGCCTTGAGACACTCCAGGCTCGGAGGGTAATGTCTTCAGTCGTTTAAATGAACACCTTATAGTTGATCAATTGTATATTTGACGGTGTGTCAACATTCGTTAACTTTTGAACAGAAAATTCCGCTATAGTTTTTTTGGTGATTACATTTTTTTACCACATTTTCTATTCCAGACTTCTATCAGATAAAACTAATTGAGATAAAAAAAAATCTAATTTTCAAGACGGCCTTGGCCAAGGCAGGCAGCCAAAAACATAAAGTTTCAGATGGACTACAATCATCATAAAACTTTGCACAATAAATAATAACTTCCCAGCACTCCCTCAATCCCTCCCTCACTCTCTCCATGTGTCCTAACCACCAGCTCCCAGAGGTAAGCTGTTCTCTGTTCCCATTAAGAGCCAACGCAGAGTGGTGGGCTGGAGTGGTGGTGGTGGTGGTGGTGGTGATGGGGTGGAGGGGGGGGACGGGGACATGAGCCAAAGAAAGCCAAGCAGGGCGTGGGGAAACACGAAACGAGGATCTATGCCTGGCTGCAGCTCATCTCTCATTTCCTCCCCTGGAAAATGGGCCATGGAGAGGGGGAGACGATGAGAGAGCGGAGATCGGCCCCGGCAGGAGCGAGCTGATCAGGGCACGGCCCGCTTGATTAAAGACGGCAGACGGCCCCGTCACACAGAGAGAGAGAGAGGCCATCTCACACACACACACACACACACACACACACACGCACAGAGAGAGAGAGAGGCCATCACACACACACACACGCACAGAGAGAGAGAGAGGCCATCTCACACACACACACACACACACGCACAGAGAGAGAGAGGCCATCACACACACACACACACACACACACACAGAGAGAGAGAGAGGCCATCACACACACACACACACACGCACAGAGAGAGAGAGAGGCCATCTCACACACACACACAGAGAGAGGCCATCTCACACACACACACAGAGAGAGTCCATCACACACACACACACACACACACACACACACACACACACACACACACACACACACACACACACACACACACACACACACACACACACACACACACACACACACACACACACACACACACACACACACACACAGAGCGAGGCAGAGAGAAGTAATTGTCCCGCTGTCTGAGAACAAGAAACTGGCCGACGCAATTTGAGAAGCCCGGCCATTAATGAAGCAAATGAGTCACGGCGATCGATCGCTGTGGGCCGACGGTCCAACGCGCAGCAGACAGCAATTCATAAAACTCCTATTTGTACCACGCCCCCCCCCCCCCCCCCCCCCCCCAACCCCCCCCACCCCACGCATGGAGGAACTCAGGAGATAGGAGGTCAGGTGATGATACGGCTGACTTTGAGCTGGTCAGATTTATGTTTGAGAAAGCGCGCCCACGGCGGCCTACTGGTCCACGGTCTTAACGCACTACTGGGTTGGTTTGCCCTCCACCGACACACAATCCCTGCTCATCTTGGTTTCACCTCAGCGCTTCCTTTCTCAGCGCACACACTACATCCGTGAACAGGCACGTAGAAAAGGAGCCAACAGACATCGGTAAGGTAGGATGACGGAGCTACTTTCTGGAGAGCCTCACAGAGCAGACGTTTTGCACCAGAGACACAAGAGACCGAGCAGCACAGCTCAACGTGGGGAAGCTCATCACAAACGCCTGATGTCACACTCCCCCCGGTCCTCTCTGGAAGAAATCAAGGTGCCTGGCTTCCCTTCCACAAACACTCCCCCCCCCCCCCTGTCCCCCGTCCCTCACCCCACCAGAAACCGATCCCGTTCTGTCGCTGGCTGACATTTCCCTCACAACCCACATCTCCCTGCACCTCTCCGGGAACAAAGAAAATGTCACCGGCACACATCAGCAGCAGCAGCAGCAGCAGCAGCAGCAGTAGCGGTAGCAGTAGCGGTAGCGGTAGCGGTAGCGGTAGCAGCAGCGGTAGCGGCAGCAGTAGCGGTAGCAGCAGCAGCAGCAGCAGCAGTAGCGGTAGCGGTAGCGGTAGCGGTAGCAGCAGCGGTAGCGGTAGCAGTAGTAGTAGCGTATCTCAGAGCACTGCATGCTGGCGTACCAGCACAGCAGGCTTACTCTCCACATCAGTCAGACAGGCCCTGACTCAGCTGCTCTTGGGATTTAGTTATTCATTTCCGCTCAGGCATGCGGGAACCACGAGTCTGTCTGGGTTCTTTCCCCTCCTCCTCATGGCTGAACCCGGACACGGTGTTTACGTGTCCGGGGCCAGGACCCTGGGACGTCTGCTGCTGAGCTGCCGGCTGACGGGACGGCGGGAAATTAAGATGACAGCGCATAGACGCACACACACACACACATTAACACCCATTCATTCAGACGGATGTTTTTAAACCACTTTTAACAAATACACAAAGCACCACCACTTCAGGTCACTTGGGGGTCAGGTGTCAAAGCTGTGTGTGTGTGTGTGTGTGTGTGTGTGTGTGTGTGTGTGTGTGTGTGTGTGTGTGTGTGTGTGTGTGTGTGTGTGTGTGTGTGTGTGTGTGTGTGTGTGTGTGTGTGTGTGTGTGTGTGTGTGTGTGTGTGTGTGCGCCCTCACACACCCATCCTGCTCTCCAGGACATGTTTCCTTCGCTTCACTGAATTCACCGAACGTGAGTCAGTGTGGGTGATGCTACATAAACCTATCTGGGGGGGGGGGGGTGGGGGGGTGGTGGGGTTGGGAGTAGGGGTGATAGCAGCACCCCCCCCCCCCCCCCCCCCCCCCCCCCCCCCCGAGGGCTGGAGACGAGAACAAAGACGTCGTGGCTGGTGTGACGCGAGACACGAGGACAGTGGACAGTGGTGATTTGTTTCCACTGGAGGACGGAGCGTCTGTCGCTGTTGGCTGAGCGTGAGCAGGACGGGCAGCGAGGGAACGTCTCCATGCAACTCGCTTCGTCCCTGGACTTCGGGACCTGCTTGATGTCGGAAGCCTATACAGCGCCGACGGTTCGAAGCGGCCCCCCTCCCCCCCCTCCCCCCCCCCTCAGCTGGGTTGTTAAAGAGACCGTGACATTCAGAAAAGGTCACCGTAGCCATAAAAGTGGGTGCGGTTTAGCTGGAGGGGGGACGGCGCCAAACAAGGCAATTAAAGCGGCAGTAAAGAATTGCTCAAGGGTTACGGTGGGGCTAGCGGTCTTCCTGTGTAGCAGCCTTGGTTTATTATAATGAACGGCGTCGCGCTTTTAAATGAGACGTGGCTGTTTGTTCAGCCATTGATTCGTCCCTTTCAGATTGATTGATTAATCATTTAGTCTATGAGATAAAGTCAATAATGTAAACACGGCCATCGCATGCTGCCACAGGCATGCCTGCGTTGTCTAGTGAGCAGGAAAGAAAAAAAACGCAAAAGTCTACATTTGTTAGGATTTTCAGAAGAATTACGAAAAACGCATTCTCGTCATGGCAGGCTCAGGTATCCCCCCGTCGACAACAAGGGACACGGGAAGTGACACCTCGCCTGTCGGTGAGAACAACACAGAAACGGAAGAAGAGGAAGACTCAAAGAGATGTTCCCTCTCCCTCCACCGCGGACCAGACCGAGGAAGCAATTCTCAGCAGCAGCAGCAGCAGACAAATACAGAGCGATATCGTCCGCTGCTTCTGCCATTGGAAACACATGTCTGCTGGAGGAGACACAACGGGCCCAGCGCTCACCGGCTTGTTACGCCTCGGTCTCACTCAAGCAGAAGGGGAATCTAGTCTGTGTGCGTATGAATACGCCTCTGTCTGTGTGTGTGTGTGTGTGTGTGTGTGTGTGTGTGTGTGTGTGTGTGTGTGTGCGTGCGCGTGCGTGTGCGTGTGCGTGTGTGTGTGTGTGCGTGCGTGCGTGCGTGCGTGTGTGACTTGGGGAGCAACACAGCATGCATGCGTGAAGCCCACAGGCGTGTCACCGTGGAAGCATGTTCACCGGCTGTGAGGGATGAGTAACGGGGGAGGGAGGATAGGGGGGAGTGTCAGAGCATGTTCACCGGCTGTAAGCAAAGACTAAGAGGGGGGGGGGGGGGAGGCGCAGGGGGGAGGGAGGGGAGGAGGGAGCCAGACTTCATTGAGATTCAGGTCATGTGCTACAGGAACACTCAGGGTGACTTCAGTGATGCCGCAAGATGACACAGTGTGTGTGTGTGTGTGTCTCTGCTTTGATTGTAATCATAATTGAAACAAAACAACCTTAATCTCACTCATCTCGCTCCAACATCAACAGCCACCATGTTTACATTAGTGGTTTCTCAACACCCCTCAAAAGAAGCCATTTTAAAAAGGCACTCTTATTAGTCTGGGGGAAAAAAAAACATTTTCTTTTTTTTAACGGAGAGAAAATGTGGTGATTGGGCTGCCACAGCTGTCAGAATCGCTCTGTCACACCGGGCCTCAGCCTGCAGGCCCGCAGAGGACAGGCATGGAAAGAATGCAGCCTTATTGAAGGGGAGAGTGCAGGCTGAGGGATGTGGCTTGCTGGGAGAGCCTTCTACTTCTCCTGCCCAGTGATTTGCTGATTTGAAAGGGCATACTGAAAGACTTGGAACACAACCAGTTTGGCTGTTGCCTATGCACTTGATTCGTAATTTTTTGCACTTGAGTACCGCTAAATGTTTTACATCAAGCTCTGCCCGATTGGCCAGGTCACCCTTGCAAAATGTGTCCTCTACCTGGATAAATAAAAGGTTGAACAATCTTCTTAAAAAAAAACAAAGCAGAGACAGAAACAATGCAGGCTGCTCTGCAGGGGGGGAGCTGCAATGCTACAAACATATTGACTCTGCATCAAGTATAATGAAGTGTGCAGCTCGACAACAGACTAGAGCAGGGCTGTGTGTGTGTGTGAGCCTCCCAGCGTGAGCCACAAATGATTCAATAGATCCAACATGTCCGAGGTGTGGGTGCCTTTAAATGCATGCCGTAAAAAGGGTGCACGATGGAAAACCCGTTTTTTACTGCCATAATACTGCCTGTAATAAAACGCTAGTGCATATGGCGTAGGCTGCACACTGGGCTATTTTTTATCACCTTAATACTGAATCACATTAATAGATAAAAGGGAGATATTTTCCGGAATTAGCCAACCAATCGGCCCTCTTTTTTTTCCCCCTCTGCTTTGTACCCCATTGCAATCGGCAGAGAACGTAAAATATATGGAGAGAGGTTGCAGAGCGCTGCACAACCCCCACGGTGTCAGCCATAGCAAGAATCTCCACCAACCAAGGAGGCCCCAGCCAGACATAACAGCGACCAGTCTGTGAAGCGCAGCGGCACAGGTCGCGATGTACGTCGCTAACCACACTGGGAGCTCGGCCCAGTTCGGACGGTACGGGGGACGCAAGGCTGGGTGGTCCCGACCCGCGCACCCTTCTTTCCCACCTCTCTGGGCGGACGAAGGGGAACGCCAACATCTAGTTCAACTGGGCGGAGAACCGACAGGAACATGCACTCATGAACACTGAACCCTTTTGTAAAGACGTTGCCTAAGGTGGAAGATTCGCAGGGAGATGCCCGATCACATTCTTCTTCCACGGCGGTGGTTTAATTATCCCCTGCAAACTGCATTATTAAAAACAGCTAATGCCTTCCTGCCCAGAGCGCCTGCTTCGATGTGGGGATCGGCCATTCATCGCTTCTCCTTAGTCGGGTCCCACTATCCGGGGTTTGTCTGGGAAAATGATGACACACGTCGGGAAAAACAAATCCCCTCGGACACACGTATCAATTTAGTTCTTTATGTGAGAACCTTTAAATTGTTAAAAGTATGAAAGTATTTCAGTTGATCACATACCCAATTTTATCTACACTGATAATGACATGTTATTGAATTAAATAATACAATTAATCATCTTCTTTGAATAATTAAAGACCGATACAATCTCAGCAGCGCTGTGTTAGAATCACCAATTTAAAAGCAGACAAAGAATTCAATTTGTCTCAACACAGACATCATTTCAGCTCCTTCTTCAAGATGGTCGCGTCCAAAACATTAGAGCCAGTCATAAATCTATTCTTTCCACCAAGCCATCCGTGTTCAAACGAAGAGGCTTCACCACTACTGGCATGTTTAAAAGGAGAACCAGAAATTCCTCCCCATGACTAATCACACATCACTCATGTACCCCGGTCGTCTGCACTGTGATTAAGCTGCATCTCAGACACTCCGATTTCCATGGCTCAGTGGAAAAGGAAACACGAGGTCGCTTCAGAAGGAAAATCCATCACCTTGTATGAATATGAATAGGAAATATGAATATGGGAAGAATCGATTGGGGAAAATATTTGACTGGCAACATTTCAATGTTACGTGGTGTTGTGATCCATACTATTATCCGTACCATTACCCAATCCTACTGAGCAGTAAGCTTCACGTGGTGAACACAGTTCCTCGATAATTCAAGGAACAGTGAGAGACCAGTATCAATGTATTGGGATAAAATGTCTGCCTTTTCAACTGGCATGATGCTGTAAATGTGTGATGAGGTGACCGTACCTCAACGCAGCCTTAAGTAGAGCCTAGTCATTATTTGAGTCAAGTCAGGTCAATCAACAGGTGAGTTAAAGAATGAATTGACTATCGGCGCAACGCACATAAGGTCAGTTCTACCGGGACTGGAGCCCGTGATCAGGGGTCAGTTTCTTAAGTCTTTTGACAATCTTTTGCCATTTTACCGTACCAAGCTTAACCTTCTATCCCAAGTGTCTTGTTAATGCTAATACCTTACTAAATGCTAATAGATTTTTCTAGTGCCCCTGGCATCAGGGAACATCACAGTGTGATCAGCATGATGTAATCAGAGCAGGCACACGCCCTGCTGAAACTTACAATGACCTTGGAAAAAATAGGGACAACATGTTTAAAAACGAGTTTCCTCTGGCCTTATTCTGAATGCCCTCTTGAAATGACAAAATGTTGAAATTTGGCAAGCAGAGTCGGGCTTTGGTAGTGGTACATGGAGCATGTTCAACCCTGTCTGGAGCCGACCGCTGGAGTAAGAGCTGTGGACTGGTGCACCCCGTCAATTGTTACAGACACGCTACCAAACACGCACATTTTATGCTTTAATGTCCATTTACGGAATCAGTCCCGTTAAAAAAAATAATAATCGACTACAGCGTTTGCATTAGAGAAGGTGAAAGTATCTATGAAGACTGACAGTCTAGTGTCTTACCTAAAGGGGATTCTTTTACACCTGGTATTTCTAAAAGTCAGAAGTTATGTTTTGAAAGCAGCAATAAGCAGACATTCAGTACACAACACTACATTTCATTTTTGGCTTCCACATTTAGCCGAGGTAACCGCCTCTAGGTGCCAACAAGCCAATCGGTGTCCAATCAAATAGGCTGATCCATGGCTTGAACCCATGGCCCACCCCTGCAGTCACCGCAGGGACGTATTGGAGAGCCAAAATGGAAGACACTGCTATGAACAGTGGTGTTCAGGCACGAGTCCAGGTGTTCTAAAAAAGGGTAACCGACACCGTGGAGCCACTCACAGGACAGGTTTGAAAAGGTCTCCAGTGTTTGCCAAATCTCAGAGGCAACCGACTAACCAGAGGCCGGCCTCATCACGCTTCATGCATCCCGGCCTGGAGAGACATGCCAGGACATCCCAGGATCAATTACCTCGGAGGCACGCATGGCACTCCCCCCCCCCCCCCCCCCCCCGAGACCTGAACTTTGTGATGCGTCTTCGGTGAGCAAGTCGGAGGGCAAGGGGAGCGTGTGAAGGAGAGACGACGACAGAGACAGAGGAAAAAGATTTAGAGGTTATGTATACAGGTCCGTACCCAAGACATTAAGTGTAGTTTTTGATTCGAAGTGTACAGCGCCAACTCAAGTACATTCGAAAATAGTTTTGAGGAGTGCTGCACATACAAACTAGAACATGTAATCCCCTCATAATTAAAACAGTTAAACCGTATGGTCACACCCCTAATTAAACTGTTGCGATGTTGTTAGGGGTGTGTTCAAGAAAAGGAGAAAAAGAAAAAAAAGAGAAAGATTCTTCATCAAGACCTTTTAATCTGGTCTGACCCCGAGGCATCCAACCACTGCAGAGCCGTTCCAAACCATAGACCTGGCGTTGTCGTATTATAGGTACACAAGCAGATGTCGCGTTAGCAACCTGGGCAGCGGTTCAGACAGGAAGATCAGGGACTCCTTGCCAGGTAGATCTTACCGCACCTAAAACCAGGACCGGTCAATTAGGTGGGCGAAAAAGCAGATGGGTCATGAATTGTTGTCCTGAAAGCATTAGCATTCAATTGACATTGATTGGCTACAAGTGACTGGGAAGCCCGGCGCGCTAAGAACAGCAGCTCTCCAATAAGCTAGCGGACACAGTTGTGCATAACGACAGTCTTAATGTGAAGTGTGTAGTACACGTTTGTAGCTGTAGGGGAGGGGGAGGGAGAGGGAGAGGGAGGAAGCGCGAGAGAGAGAGAGAGAGAGAGAGAGATGGGTGGAGGCTAATTAATATGATGATATGCTAATTCAATATGGTGCACAAACATTATAGAGCTACTCGACGGCATTAATATGTAGAGAACGGGCTCAGCGGGCAAAGACAATATTAGTCTCAACGCAAATATGCAAATGAGCGGTACAGCTGAAGAAGCCACCAGCCTAAACAACACGGCCTACAAAACGTGACCTCGAGGGTAGGACCGCACTTCAGACACAAACACGGACAACGGTCCCACGCTTGGATGCCAACGGATCCTACTGTCCGCAAAGACCAGACCGGCCCATCCAGGACTACGCGCAGAGGAGTCCATCAGTGCTACCCCATGGCGGGCTACTTTCACTCCCCGAGCCCTCTGGGCGATAAATAACGCCAGGCCCAGGTGGCGCTCTGCTGCAGAGGCCAACCAATTTGACCTCTTTGAGATTAGCCTAAACCTGTTAGCCGTGCTCAGCGCTACAGATCCAGTAGGTGTTTCCGCGGCGCGACGGGAGAACGCGAGTGAGGCCACGCTGGTTCTTGGCGTACGCCGGCCCACGCAACATCTGCTGCCCGCCACTCAGAGTCCGTTCTTCGGGATCAGTTGCTCAGAAAGAGGCGTCAGGAGTCAAAAGGATGACCGGTTCATTTTACGGCTTTGGGAGGTCAAGAAGAACATGAAATAACGGACCGAAATTGATCACAGCAAGACATTTGTCCTTGTGTATGTTGAATAGGAATAATGAGAACACTTTATGTACAAATTAACAATATACAGCCACAAGGTGACGAGCTGACCAGCATATGAACAACTCGCTGCTACAAAGCAGCCACAAGGCTTGTCAAAGCTAATCCTCATTTGTAGAATACATTAACCGAATAATTGACTGTTACTTGGAGGCTAAGAATTCCAAAAAGGTAATCAAACAAACGCTGGGTGTAGAAGATCAAAGTGGACAAACAGCGCATAGAAATCAATAAGTAATTATGAGCAGGTAAGCATTTGAAACATGCAACAAGAACAGTCTGTTATCAGAGGGCTGCATCAGGCTAAGGCCGTCAGTGTGGAGGAGTTTGCTGGGGTTTTCCCACTCAGAACATAATTGATCCCTGGATAAGCTGGGCCAGCGACCTGAGCCCCTGGCCTGCACACCCTCTGGGGCAGGGATTAGGGTCAACAGCCAAGAAACCACGTCCTGTTTGAGATGACCTCCAGCGGCGCGGCCAGGATGACTACAGTACGTTACATTAAAGGGGGAAGATAGTGTAGCTAGGGTGTTTGATTCCCAGCCAGAATGCACTGGGTTCGATCCCGGTTGTCCAGAGCCTCACTGTAGGCTTCTTTGAGCAAAGCGCCTTAACCCTACCTGCTCCTTAACGACAGGATCCTGAAATCAGTCTCACTGACAACATCGCAGTCGCTTTGGCTAAAAGCATGAAAACGAAATAACTAAACAGTAACAGTGAATGAACTACTAAGCTCTTCTGTTTGACTGTATTGAAAAATCCAAACTAAAGCAAGTGTGCTGTTGTGTCCTTCGCTACAGTGCATCTGGTGTCTTTGACTTGGCTGTTGTTGTAGTTCTCAGAACAAGCATCTGCAACATCTGTTGCTCAGCGAGGTGGGGTAACAGGCTCAGACGAAGGCAGCGCTTCCTTGGGATTCACACACACAACCAACCATTGATTTTCGTACATCATGTTACACTCGTTGCGTCAAGAGGCCTAGGTGTCACGGCACTCAATGAAGACCATTTCAAATCACTATAGAGTAGAGTGAGAGCACTACAGTCCTGTTTTTTAAAAGGTATCACATGACGGAAACGTCACTTTCCACGATGACATTTGAGTTGAGTTGTAGTGTAGGCTGAAAGGCCAATCAAAAGGCCCTTATTAAAGCTTTTTATCGAGTATAGGCTTCTACTAACTTTGGGGACTATTAATAAGCAGTGATGTCATTCAAACACATGACCTTTAGCACACCATTAACGAGGTGAAAGTGAGCACAGTTATTTTCTTTCTATTATTTGAGGTAGATTAAAAGAAATGTCTAGTGTGTGTGTGTGTGGCCTACTCTGCAGCAATGACGTCAAAGGTACTATGTGACAGCATGACGAATGTGCCTGTCCTAGTTAGGTGCATTGTTTCAACTTTACAGCTGACACCCGGACACACACACACACAGGCGACCAAACAAAGACACACACACACACACACACACACACACACACACACACACACACACACACACACACACACACACACACACACACACACACACACACACACACACACACACACACACACACACACACACACACACACACACACACACACACACCTAAACGTGAGCTGGTGTAGTGGCTCGTCAGTGGACCAGTGGGATCCAGCAGGCACCAGGTCTCTGTGACCACAGAATACCAATTCTGCAGCCGAGGCAGTGGGAGACTGTCTAGTCACCATGGCAACATACAGATGGAGAGCCCAGCTCCTAATGTATGGGGAAAAGACATACTGGTATATGTGGGGGAACCGTGGGGTTTACTGGGTACAAAGACAGTACAATTCGCTGGAACTAACACACGACAGTAATTATCTTCACGTTAAATTGTAACCTTCGGATTACCAAACATGGCTGACGGTTGTAATTCTTAGTATTCGGAGTATTTTAGATTACATATGGGGTCCGTATGCCAAACTATTAGACAGATGTTGACTCGCCATAATACCCCATTCTCTAGAACACGCATGCACACACTCAAACATGCAAGTTCACGCACATGCTCGGGTTAAGTCTTTGAAGACGCTGACTAGGCTTATAGTAATGGGCTTTGGAGGGCTTAGAATAACAAGGCATCCTAGAGACCAAACAGACAATTCCGTCTACATTGATACCATGGCTAATAATACCAGTGCCATGGAAACGCACAACAGAAAGATGGACGGCTGGAGCCTAGATGTTGCAGAACGCTTCAGCATCGCAGCAGGGGGACTTATATTTAGCAGCATGAATGGATCATAACGCTGAAGGCCGTTGATGGTATCGTCATCGGTGTAACGGTGCTTACAGTTCAGTCGCCATTATTCCTTTTATATCAGATGAGAGGAAAAAAGATGGTCTTTATTAATTGGATCCCAGATGGGAAATGTAGGCGTCATGGCAGAACCACACAAAAGACATGCAAAATATGTTTCTGTACGTTTATGGAAAATGGGGATCGTCTTTAACCTCCTCCAGAAAGCCCCCAAGACATTGAAAACAACCTAATAGAAAACAACTTAAAATAGCCAAGTACAGTTAATATGGCACTCTCGGTCACAAGTCAAAGTTAAGAATAACACTCAGTGGGACTCTAATATCATCATGCCAACCACATGGGCTTTGATTTGATTGGACGCGATCATCTAATTACAGCTCTTGCATCACTGCAGGTCATTCAAGTACAATTTGGCCAGACACTAAATATAGGCTTATTAAACTAAACGCTTCCATGTTCCCTTTCCAAGTCTTGTGAAAGTGGGTCAATTCAGGACTGCCAGGAACGAGCCCCGAGAGCTGAGTAAGTTATACTGTCTCTTAATGTAATAAGACGAGAGATCGTAGGGCATCACGAGACCCTTCCGTTTAACCTGGAAACTCTATTCAAAGTATCCCAAGTACAGTGGCTCATACTTGTTCAAATGAAGGTAGAGTATAAAGGGCCATGCAGGTGCCATTATCAGATTCCCTGTTTGATTATAGCTGCCAGCTGATTTTTCTTCACTTCTTCATCCCCCTTTGTTTTTATTCCGTTTGCTAAAAAGCCTCCGGCTGCGTCTGATTGGACGTTCTTTGGTAAACCGTTGTCCAATCACACACAGCCTGAGCCGATCGGCCCATGGGCATGAAAAAATAGAGCAGCGGTAGAGAATGCATGTGCCATCCTTTTCACTAGCTATTTTGTCTATCCCTGGCAGTGGCAGAGTAGCCGCATTGGTCGCAGCATTGTGCTCCTGTTAAAAGAGTGAACAAGGACCTCAGATTCCCCAGGAAGACCAGTGCTGCTGGTTCCCGGAGGGAGGATCTCCCCAGAGACACCTCTTTTGAAATCCATGTGGGTCTCTCTCACACTGGCGTCCAACGACAAAGCTTTCATTTACCCGGTGCTACACTTCAGGGCGTCGCTTGCACAATGAGGGCAGTCAGAAGAACGGCTGAAGATACTTAAACGGTTGACACCGAACAGCCAGCTATCGCTAGCCTGTCTTTTATAAAAAAGGAACTCAAAGATTGGGACGAACACCGAATCGGAGAGAGGGAACCTGTGTGAACTTGGCTGGGGGTTTCTGCTTCAGGCCAAAGTGAAATGGTCTGCTCTGCTTTAGTGTTTTCCTTTGCGGTTTATGCAACAGTTCCTACCTTAATTGGGAGGGCAATGCTGTCAAGTCAATATCTTCCCAGCAGGCATTGGCTCAGAAAGGCCCCAGCTGTGCCAGTACCTGCTGTGTGATTACTCTCCTTCTCTCTCCCTTCTTTCTTTCTTTCCCCAGATTGTTTTCTATCCATCTCCCTTTGTCTCTCCATTTCAGTCTTTGCTTCAATCTTTACTCCATTTTCTCAAGCCCTCCCACACATATCTTTCTCTCGAACCAAGAGGGACGAAATTCAATTACTGCAAAAAAAGATGGGGGGGGGGGGGGGGCAGAGTGGGGAGACACAGAAAAAGGACCAAGTAGAGCTGCAAGGAATTTAGCCAGAAACAGACGACAAGAATATCATCATAGTGGGGCCGACACTGAAGCAGGTCTTTATAGCCTAACGTTTGACCATTACGGATAAGGCTGGAGTGAAGTATAACGGGTGGTGGGTGATGGGTTTTAATTCAACTGAAGAGGGCGAGTCATGATGGGAGCTGGCGCACAGGGACCCCAGTAGGAGAGGATGTGCCATGAGCGGAGAGACGTTCTTAGCTTTCACCACGGCTCCTCATTACTTTGATCAGTTCTTTATGAGTTTTAATAAGTCCTTGGTGGGAGAGCTGCGGTGAATCTCTTCCCAGTAAGGAAATTACATTTCCCAGGCTGCTGGGCACGAGGCTAAGCTGGAAGGGTATGGAGACTTTTCAAAGTGTGAGTGCTGTACCGGGTAGAATGAACCGCTGGAATGGAGTACAATCCAGTCAAAGCAGCTTGATATAGTGCATCATATCAGAAATGGTTATGTTTAGGTAATACATTTGCAATTTATAATTTGGCATTAGGTTAGCGATGGTTTAAGCTAAGCGTGAGCAGGGTCCAAAATCTACTTTTACAATTTTGTACTTTTGATCTGCCAGGGTGAAACAATCCACCTGCCAAGCAATTGTCTAAAAGGTTACCCTGGATTTTTTTTCTACCTGCCCAAATCGTCAAATCCATCCACCAGTGGCAGGTGTTCATTTTGGACCCTGAGCATGAGGTCAGAAATGGTTTGGGAAATGTTTAGCTGTGGTTTGGGGTCTGGGCCACGCCTCCAGCTCTGTGCGCCTGGGGAATTACTGGCTTGTGGTTCAGGCACTGCAGACACTGACTCACAGTCATGGGGAACATTATGTTACTCCAGGGGTCAGGCTTGATCACAGGAAGTCTTCTGTTCCCCCATCCTGGACCGAGACATCCACCGCCTCCTCATGGGCTGGGTACCGCCCGTGATGGACGTACACGGGTAAGCCCACGTGAATGACCGACAGAAGGTTTTTCACAGCAGGACAGATTGAATATTGATGGAGAAATGAGGAGAGTGAAGGTGAAGCCAACCCAGCGTCAGGATATAGCCGCCTGCTAACAAAAAAAAGGCACCACAGGAAGTGGATCATCCCACGACATCACGCTGCCGGGCGACTTTGACATATTAATTAGCTTTTTTTTTTGGAATCTCAATGAGAAATTCATAATTCATCGGCCAGGGTCGCTGCAGCAGCTGGGAGGTTGCCGTGGAGACGAAGCGTACCGGATCTCATGAGGGTTGCAGTCTTTGGAGTTGAAGTTGCCTTTCACAGAAGGACATCAGAGGGAGAGAGGGGGGGAGGGGAGGGGAGGGGAGGGGGGGGGGGCGAGCGAGCAACAGAAACACAGCCACACCCAACATGCAGCGGGAGAGAGGGGGGGAGGGGAGGGGGGGGGGGGGGGGGGCGAGCGAGCAACAGAAACACAGCCACACCCAACATGCAGCGAGAGGTTCCAGGTACGAACCGTCCACTGGGACATAATCCTGTCACATCAGCGCAACGCCACGCAAGAGGAATAACCATGATATAGCCATGATACTCAACGGACGATTGAAAAGGCCCTGTTGTGTATCTAAACCCCCCCCCCCCCCCCCCGACCGTCACCGTAAAAGCTCTTGCACACAAGCAGAGTCAACCGGCAGAATGCAAGAGAAAAGAAAACAACCACTCATCTCCGTTACCATAGTAACATGGCACATAAACTAAAAGGCTTTGAAAGTGCGAGTGAACCTTCTTGGTGCAGTATGTAAATACTTTTATGAAATATATTTTTCTGGCTCTGTTTAGGCTTTGAAGTGATTCATCGACTTAAAGAGGTCATTCAAGTTCCGGTTTATAGTCGGTTTATAGTCGGTATGCTTGGAAACACTTCTGGTTCTGTAAACTTCCCAAAAGGCTTAAATATTTGAGCGTCTCTGCACCGGGGCCATTTATTTCCTCTTCCAAGATAAAGTGTGACGGTTATGAAATGCAAATGGCAGCGTGGGTCTCGCATTGTCAGACTCAGGATGTGGATTATATTTCAGCGCCAGCATACGGAGGCCAAGTCTTATCGATTACGTTTCACGGCAAATCCAAGCCATCTAAATCTATCTCTATGGAGAACAAACTCGTGGGATTAAAAGGAAAGTGCGCCAAACCCTCACACACACACAGCTCATCATTTCATTATCTAACCCTAACCCAAACCCTCACACACACAGCTCATCATTTCATTAGCTAACCCTAACCCAAACCCTCACACACACACAGCTCATCATTTCATTAGCTAACCCTAACCCAAACCCTCACACACACAGCTCATCATTTCCTTAGCTAACCCTAACCCAAACCCTCACACACACAGCTCATCATTTCATTATCTAACCCTAACCCAAACCCTCACACACACAGCTCATCATTTCATTATCTAACCCTAACCCAAACCCTCACACACACAGCTCATCATTTCATTATCTAACCCTAACCCAAACCCTCACACACACAGCTCATCATTTCATTATCTAACCCTAACCCAAACCCTCACACAGCTCATCATTTCATTATCTAACCCTAACCCAAACCCTCACACACAGCTCATCATTTCATTAGCTAACCCTAACCCAAACCCTCACACACACAGCTCATCATTTCATTAGCTAACCCTAACCCAAACCCTCACACACACAGCTCATCATTTCATTATCTAACCCTAACCCAAACCCTCACACACACAGCTCATCATTTCATTAGCTAACCCTAACCCAAACCCTCACACACACAGCTCATCATTTCATTATCTAACCCTAACCCAAACCCTCACACACACAGCTCATCATTTCATTAGCTAACCCTAACCCAAACCCTCACACACACAGCTCATCATTTCATTATCTAACCCTAACCCAAACCCTCACACACACAGCTCATCATTTCATTAGCTAACCCTAACCCAAACCCTCACACACACAGCTCATCATTTCATTAGCTAACCATAACCCAAACCCTCACACACACAGCTCATCATTTCATTATCTAACCCTAACCCAAACCCTCACACACACAGCTCATCATTTCATTATCTAACCCTAACCCAAACCCTCACACACACAGCTCATCATTTCATTAGCTAACCCTAACCCAAACCCTCACACACACAGCTCATCATTTCATTATCTAACCCTAACCCAAACCCTCACACACACAGCTCATCATTTCATTAGCTAACCCTAACCCAAACCCTCACACACACAGCTCATCATTTCATTATCTAACCCTAACCCAAACCCTCACACACACAGCTCATCATTTCATTATCTAACCCTAACCCAAACCCTCACACACACAGCTCATCATTTCATTAGCTAACCCTAACCCAAACCCTCACACACACAGCTCATCATTTCATTAGCTAACCCTAACCCAAACCCTCACACACACAGCTCATCATTTCATTAGCTAACCCTAACCCAAACCCTCACACACACAGCTCATCATTTCATTAGCTAACCCTAACCCAAACCCTCACACACACAGCTCATCATTTCATTAGCTAACCCTAACCCAAACCCTCACACACACAGCTCATCATTTCATTATCTAACCCTAACCCAAACCCTCACACACACAGCTCATCATTTCATTATCTAACCCTAACCCAAACCCTCACACACACAGCTCATCATTTCATTAGCTAACCCTAACCCAAACCCTCACACACACAGCTCATCATTTCATTAGCTAACCCTAACCCAAACCCTCACACACACAGCTCATCATTTCATTAGCTAACCCTAACCGCATAACAGACGATATGTCAAGCTAACCATAGGAGCATCAGTCAATCCCTCACATGAAAGCAGCCCCCTCCCCCTCCACGCCACAGCGCAGCACATCTCCCAGCCCCATCCCCCCATCCAACCCCATTCACCACACCGTCGACGGGAGTCACATGCTGCAGACATTGCTGTACGGCCGTGTGGCTAAACCGTGGGAAGCAACCGGATTGTGGATTGGATGTGATTCGCGGTTCCGCCACGGCGATCACGATGACAACGGTTTCGGAAATAGCTAGACTCACGTCGTGAAAAGTGTACAGCAGCGGCGTCATGTGTACTGTGTTCTGTGTACGTTATGGTACCGTGCTGTTTTCAAGAACATGTTATTCTTGATTCCTGGCAGTCCTAGACCACAAAGTAAACCCCCTTGGATCCTTCTTGTGTCCGTCCGCCTTAAAGACGTGGTTTCAGAGGATGACTTTATCCCCCCCCCCACCCCACCCCCCACCCCCAGACCCAGACCACCCTGGGAGCACACCTCCCCCCCCCCCCCCCCCCCCCCCCCCCCCATGAGAAATGACTGGCCAGCGGTCACAGGTCATCTAAGAAAAGCATTGTGTGATGGAAACCAATTTGGCGATGGAGAAATGTGATACATTACAAAGCTCGCATCGCATATTCAGCACAACATTGTGACTGTTCTAGCATTGGCAGCTGTTCATTATCTGTAAAAATACTGAGACGACTTGGAAATGCCACCACAACTGATGGCAAAGTGGCACAACATTGGCAGACAGTTCTCCTGTTTATGTTGCCTTGATGTAACCATGAAGGTTTCCACCCGTTCCATGCCCTTGCGATGTGCAATGGAAAACCCCATCGTTTGGGGGGGGGGGGGGGGGGGGGGGGGGGACTGGGTCAGTCAGCACTCAAGGAAAAAAAGGCTAATCTCTCAAAGTACATTGTCAGTCCTCATTTCCGAGACCTCTACCCGCCCATGCACAACGGGAAGGGTTACATGCCCCTGAACGTGTGGAGTCATAACTGGCTTGTACGCCACTGTAGCGCGCCGGCACTAACGATCTTAATCTTAATCTTTTACGGCCCGTGGGGAGACGGGCCGTAAAAGGCAGCAGCTCTCAGGAGAAGACAGAAGTCCACAGCGCCGCTGATCGCAGGCCGCCCGCACCTCTTAGCGTAGCCATGGCAACCCACTCCTGGCAGGCAAGCCTCGAGGAAACCCGTGGTCGTGCACGTGGCGTTTAGTCAAACTGGGTCGTGGGCGGACGAAACGCACACCCGAGAGAGCGCCCAGCGGACGATCCAGGCCACGCCTAGAGAATTTGATTACAGGGACATCGCCGTTCCTGCCAGTATCATAGTATCAGTCGACTAGGGAGGATTGGAAATATGATTAGAGATTTAGTCAAGAGGGATGACTTGCACTCTCTTTATTTAACCTGCTGCCCAACTTGTGATATATCCACCTTCTTAGTTCATACAAACGTTAGTAGTATGGAATTACGTGCAATAGATTAGGGGGTGGACGAAATCCCCGCCCGAACGATCGCCGCTTCAACTGCAAATCTGCAGGCCAGAGGAGGAACCGGACTGAATAAAACCCTGTTTAGCTTCCAAAAGGGAACAGAATGAAAGCTGCAGGACGATGCAGGCAAGAGACCCTCGCCCTCCCTGCTAAGGCAAGGCTTTCCTCTCCAGCGATGGGCTGCAAACGCATTCCCCAGTCAACATGGGAAATTAAACACGAGGGGGAGGGCGGGGGGCTCTGCGTCTGCTCTCAGTCGTTAACAAACCCTTCTTTCACCGCACGGCGGAAAAGCCAAGTATGACCTGGGGGGGGGAGAGGGGGGAGGGGGAAACGGTTGCCATGGTCACCATCTTACTGTAACTCTTTTACTCTAGTCGAAACTCGTCGGCATCCATCTTATCCTAATCACACTTAAAGCTTTGGGAATTAAAAATTGGTACAAGTGAAAGAGACGAGGGTAACAATCGACACACGTCAAGACGCCTTATCTTAATGCTGCAATCCCTTACGTCGCGCCGGGGAGTGGATGGAGAGAGCCGCTGGATATTATGATAATAGGATTCATGGATACGGATGCCGGCATATTCCCTCTCGCTGGCAACCACATACCATTCATCACGCTTGGCCAACGGTGGAGCATCATCATCAAAAAAAAAACGAGAAATCAATGGTTAATCACGCTCTCTGCCTGAATGATTCAGCTTCCCCTATCTCTGACAGTTCACCCCCCCTCCAGCAGTCGGACGCGAGCGAGGAAGACGAGGACTGCAGCCGCCACCCTCAGCTTTAAGCCGAAGAGGATTTGAAAATTCTTCAAAACGACATCTTCCTCGGCCGTGGAGCTCTGGCTTACCACAGCCAGAGAGTCACACATGCAGGATCCACAGCATACAACAGAAAAACGGATTCTTAGCCTACAGCGGTCTGTAACCTGATCTGAGGGCAAGGGTTGTGAATTTTTCATTGCAGTGAGCTGAGAAAACGGATGGGAAAGACAGCAGGGTATTCCCAAGGGTAGGAGTATTATTCCCATACACTGGGGCTTGCAAAGGCATTTCCAATGTAATATTTCTGGTTACTCCACCTTAAGTATTAATTTAACCTATTAATACCACCAACAATGCTAATGGTACAGATTAACCTTGGTAATAACAGGGTAGATAAATAACGGCAATTGAAGCGATTACAAACGTAAATGTTAAAGCAAATGATGTCATCGGGCACATGTGCAGATTGTGCGATTCAGAGGGTTATCAGAGTGCAGGGTCAGCTGAAGAGCGGTGACCTTGCAGGCCATAAGTATAGAGTGTCGGGAGAGTGTGGGTTTGCAGAACGGCTTGCTTGCTGACGGACAGCTTTGAAGTTTGCTACACCATCGGAAAGGCCAACCGTGTTCGTTCCCCACCATCGCGTAAAGAAACTGTAGTAATTTTCTGTACGGTGTACAGAACAATACTACATTACTACCTTATGTGCCATAAATAAAACAAAGACACAGATAGGGGTTCTGTTTGTTGCCAATACTGGAATACTGCGTATAACAGAGTATAACAATAGTATATCACTTTTATTTTAATAAAAGAACGTTCAAATATCCACAAACTAACGTTGACTGTCCAAGTCGAATCATTAAATGCATTTGATAAGACATTCTGTATTGGGAGTTTAACGTTAGCTGTTGTCACAACAACAGCTAACGTAACAAATTAAACAGATGTTTCAACTGAAGTTATAGTAGAAGAAGTGGTTTTTCCAGGTAAGACATCATTCAGCTTCATGTTGTGTTTCAAGTGCCAGTACCAGTCATCATGCCTTGCTGATGAATCGGTGAAATAACTCCATGGTTCATACCAATGCCGCTTACGAGACAACAGAAAGAAGCTCTTCATCATGTTTCCACTCATTAAGTCAGAAGCTCATTACCAGTCCACTGACAACAACAATGCACTGCTGGAGCTGCTTATGCCCATAATTGCTTTCCATTTCACTGAATGCCTGACAGCAAACGGGGAATGAATAGGCGGTGAGGTGATGGTTGGGTGTTGTGGACCGGTGTTGTGAGGGACTTTGAAAAATCCAAGACTCTTTCAGCTTGGGTGGTCTCTACTGTCCTGGTTTCTCTGGTCACGTATTTGTGAATGGGTGGTGTTACGGACGTAGTGTGTTTTTGTGTGGCTAACTGTGTTCTCTCCCCAGCCTACTGTTTGTCCCTCCTCCTGCAGCACTCAAGCAATCAGGAAATTGAGTGCACCTGCTCAGGATAGGGGTATATAAGCTGGGAGCGGACCAGAGCACGGGAGCCAGTGGGCCATTCGGCAGATAACGTGCTGCATTCTGTGGAAGCTAGTTAACGAAGTGTTGTTTCTTCTCGTGGAACTAGTATAGTGAGCTATTTTGGTTAATTAGTGTTTAGTTATAGTTTTGTTTACTGGTAGTTGTTTCCCTTTGTGTTTTCCCCTTTTGGGAAAGTGGTTTTTCGTTACTTTAATAAACCTTTTTGTTAACCTTTACCTCTGTCTGAAGCTCCTCCTTGTCCCCCGGAAAAATATTCATTGTTACTCCCCAAAGATACCCCTAGATATCAATTGGGGTCGTAACAAGTGGGGGCTCATCCGGGATCGACAAGGAGAAGCTTTGATAGACGGCTCTGGTGGCTAGCGTGGTGAGTATCATTGTCTGGGTGGCCATGTGTTCAGCCTTTGCTAAACAGTTAATCTGCTTCCTCAGTTAGATAGGGGAGTGTCCAGCTGGACTGTATTAGTCTTTCCTTCGGGCACTCATTTGTTGTTTTACCTTTCTTGTTTTCGGAGTGAATCCTGGGCGGGGACTAGTTTCCCCGACGGAGGTAGGCGTTTCAGGGCTCCGGCCGCTGAAGTTGAGCCTTTAAAGTCGCCTCGAGCCCGGCAAGCTCCAGAAGATAGGTAGAAATAGCTTTGGGGTATAGGAATTGAGGAAGTAGTTTTATATAAGGCTGAGCGTGGTATTCGCATAACGCGTGTGTGTGGCACCTGGCATTGACGCTTATCACACTCTTGACCAGTGAAAGAGGACTTAAGGTGGCTAAATCAGTACGTGGGTGTGGTAGAACTATTTGTTTGTAGCTCAGCCTAACCTACTACGTGATTAGCTTCGGACGGCAGTCACTGTGTTTTGCCTTTTGGTAGAATGGCAGTGTTCAACTTAGAGGAGTTTGTGGCTCATCCTACTTTAAGTCAGGTTGATGGCTGTAGGAAGGATGATTTGTGTTTGATTGCCGATTATTACGGTATTTCAGTTTCACGGTCCCTTATTAAAAAACATCTGAAGGCTGTCCTTTTAAGAGGACTGGTAGAGAAGGGAATTCTTGCCTCACAGGTTTTGGAGGAGTCTCCTGGTGTGGTGGCCGGGGCTACTGCAGCGGTATCCCCGGGTGAGAGTCAGGAAGGAGCGATTGAGCCACAGCCTGGTGGTTTTACTCCAGGGGGAGAGGGTAGTGAGGAAGAGGTAAAGCCGTACACAATGCCACGGTTTGAGCCACTCTCTATAGAGACAACTTCTGGTTCTGTGGGAGGTGCCCGATTGAAGATGCGTGTAGCTCGTCTTCAGCAGGAGACGCAGGAAAGAAAGGAGGAGCGAGAGTTTCAACTCAGGAGGGAATTAGAGTTGAAAAAGTTGGAGATAGAGTCAGAGTTGAGAAAGACAGAATCAGAGACAAGGAAGGAGTATGAGTTGAAAAAATTGGAATCAGAGACAAGGAAGGAGTTTGAGTTGAAAAAATTGGAGGCAGACACAGCTGTCAGGATGCGTCAGTTAGAGTTGCAGAGGAGTGAAGTCGACGCTAGGACATCGGCGATGGCCTCTAGCTCTGGCGGACGGTCACCGTCAGGTTCTGATAATGCCTTTGATGTACGAAAGAATGTTTCAATGGTCCCTATTTTTCGAGAGACTGAGATTGAGTCCTACTTTGGTGCATTCGAGCGCATTGCTGTCGCTTTGCATTGGCCAAAGGATGTGTGGGCTATACTTCTGCAGTGTAAGTTAACTGGTAAGGCTCAGGAAGCGTGTACTTCTCTCTCTACTGAAGATAGTTTAGTATATGAGAAAGTAAAAAGCGCTATTCTTCGGGCGTATGAGCTAGTACCAGAGGCTTACAGACAGCGTTTTCGAAGTCTTAGAAAGACGACGACTCAGAATTACATCGACTTTGCTAGGGAGAAAGAGATCCTCTTTGACCGATGGTGTGCATCATGTAAGGCAAAGGACTATGTTTTACTGCGTGAGCTGATGTTGGTGGAGGAGTTTAAAAACTGTGTGACTGAGCGTACGGTGATCTATCTGAATGAGCAGAAGGTAGCTACATTACAGCAGGCTGCTACGCTGGCGGAAGAGTTCGCTCTCATGCACAAGAGTGTTTTTAATAAACCAGATCAGTCATTCAATCGTGGTTTTTCGCAGAGGTCGGGTGATGCACGTATTCCCCACCCCAGAGCGCCCTTGTCATGTCCTGTGGCTGAGAGACAGTGTTTCTACTGCCACAAGACTGGTCACCTTATCGCCAATTGCATAGCTCTGAAGCGTAAGCAGCAGGTGCCAGGCCCAAAACCAGCAGGGGTAGTTTTCAAACCGACGAAGGGTATGGGTTTGATTAAGACAGTGCCCACCGGTAGCCGCCCCGTAGATAAAAGCCTACCTGATGAGTGCTTTAAGCCTTTCATCTTTACCGGATCTGTGTCTCTCACTGGAAAGTTGGAGGACCAACGTTCAGTCACAGTGTTGCGAGACACTGGTGGCTCTCAGTCATTCATTCTTTCTAGTATCCTGCCCGTGAGTGATACCTCTGCCTGTAATACAAGCACTATAGTAAGAGGTATTGGGATGGGTTTTGTACCCGCACCTCTCCATTACGTCCATGTGAAATCGGATTTGCTTACGGGTTTCTTCCCAGTTGCTGTCCGCCCCAGTTTTCCTGTCGAAGGTGTGGACTTCATAATGGGTAACGACATAGCGGGAGGGAAGGTCTACCCTACTCCTGAGGTTGTTAGTGTTCCCATTATTGAATCTGACCCTGATGACCTGGTTAGCCATCATCCGGATGTGCTTAAGTTTGAGGAAGTGTTGTCACCTGATGACGGGTTGGTGGATGGCGCATTGAAGGAGCGTGAAGCGGTGGAAGAGTTAGTTAGTGCTTCTGAGGCACCATTATCATTGACTCGCGAAGCACTGATAAGTGCTCAGAAAAGGGATTCTTCCCTGTCAAAGTGTTTCGCCGCAGTCAAGGAAAATGATTGTAAGGACAGTAGGAAACAGTCATTCCGTCTGGATGACGGAGTGTTGATGCTGCCCAAGACGAAGTCTGGTTATCTGTTCTTGCTAACTGTGATGTGTATTTTGATGATGTGGTGGTGTACTGACACCTGGGCTGCCCATTTAGCCAGCTTGAACGTGGTGTTCCAGCGGCTCGTGGAGGCATCTTTAACTCTTCTGACGGTAAGGTGGTCTGATAGCAGGTTACCGATTCGTACATTTTTACCAGTACCAGATGTACAGGTAACAGGCCATCTTATGTGACAGTGGGGAAGTGAGTGTGCAACTTCCCCTGTGATGTGACAATTAGAGTAGTGTTGCTCTAATGTTGCAAACTACCCGTTTGCTCTTATGGGGGGGAGTGTTACGGACGTAGTGTGTTTTTGTGTGGCTAACTGTGTTCTCTCCCCAGCCTACTGTTTGTCCCTCCTCCTGCAGCACTCAAGCAATCAGGAAATTGAGTGCACCTGCTCAGGATAGGGGTATATAAGCTGGGAGCGGACCAGAGCACGGGAGCCAGTGGGCCATTCGGCAGATAACGTGCTGCATTCTGTGGAAGCTAGTTAACGAAGTGTTGTTTCTTCTCGTGGAACTAGTATAGTGAGCTATTTTGGTTAATTAGTGTTTAGTTATAGTTTTGTTTACTGGTAGTTGTTTCCCTTTGTGTTTTCCCCTTTTGGGAAAGTGGTTTTTCGTTACTTTAATAAACCTTTTTGTTAACCTTTACCTCTGTCTGAAGCTCCTCCTTGTCCCCCGGAAAAATATTCATTGTTACTCCCCAAAGATACCCCTAGATATCAATTGGGGTCGTAACAGTGGTCATAAAAAAAAGTGTATGGACCACAACCGTGGTCAACTAGAGCTCAAAACGTCAGTGCACTAAACTGGGTTGACAGACATTGCGAGTCACGAAAATCTGGCACTATTATATGCTAATATTTACTATTAAGTTGGTGGCCTATGTTTGCGTTTTCATCATTGTTTCCCCATCCGTTCCACATACCTGCATGTGGTGAACCATGTTCACAAAAGCTGTAGAAAGAGCCGTGCCCCGTTACCATAGCCTGTTAATAATATGACTGTGGATACATGCGATAAACTATGACCTTCTCAGTGAGGTTGGGGGGGGGGGGTGCGATCATATATTATGGCTCGATGTCTTGCAGTATAGCCATCCACTTGGCAGTCCACAAGCAAGCCAGTGGTTTGACTGGAAAACCTTGTGAAACGTATACAAGCAGCGCCCCCCCCCCCCCCCCCCCCCTCCCCATCTTTACGATTACTTATGAATTTTAAAGACTTGCAGATGTGCCTGACCTTCGGGCAATAAATGTAATCAAAGCTGTAGCTATATATACACATCTGGTGCATCAAATCTGTGGTACACACACCAGCTTCAAAGCGATTATTGAGAAAACATTTTGTACTGTATTTCATCTCAATAGGAGTGAGGAAACTCCACCGGGTGATTTAAAAACTGGAAGCGTAATCCTCCCATTCAAGCTCTGTGTTACACATAGCACAACAGCTATGGTGGATGTGGACGTAGAGCGGTCGCCAAGGCAGAGAAGGAGCTGAGGAGGACTGGTAGGAAATACATTTGGCTCCATAAATAAACCTTCCAGTGGACAGTCCAGTGCACTGAAGAACTGGGACTGTGAAGTATATGGTGTTGCGTGTGTCAGAGTCTGGTTTCATCACCGGCGGTTCGCCAGGAAATAGCATTTCCTGGGTTAAAGGCACGGTGGGTAAGTTAAAGTCATTTAGCCGTCTGGTGTAACCTCAAGAAAGTGGGGCCATAAATATATTCAATGTCTGACAGGTTTTCTTTCACAAATGCATCTCAGATTTCCTGGAGACAGGGCAAAAGACACCAAGCATTTGAAGAGGAAAGAAAAATAATTGGAAAATGGGCAAATGCATGAGAGAAAGAAACTTCTGTCTCGTGTGTGTGTGTGTGTGTGTGTGTGTGTGTGTGTGTGTGTGTGTGTGTGTGTGTGTGTGTGTGTGTGTGTGTGTGTGTGTGTGTGTGTGTGTGTGTGTGTGTGTGTGTGTGTGTGTGTGTGTGTGTGTGTGTGTGTGTGTGTATCTTAAATCCATGACGAACACAATGTTCCACTCAGGACTGACGAGTAAGCCCTGTCTCCGCTAGGGCACAGTGGGAGAGGGACCATTCCTTCATCCAGGCTTCATCCATCCTACTCCTCGGTACTCCTCACCCCGGGGCAGCCAAACTTCAACGACAAGCTGCTACGCGGACACACGTCACCCCCCCCCCCCCCCCCCCCCCCCCACCACCACAACCTTTCACTGGCGATCAGTAAATTAAAGCGCCAACAAAAAGGCTCTTTAAGGAGGGGTCACGGCTAAGCACTGGAGGACGGCCACAAGGCCAAACACTCTGGGGCTCAGAGTCAACAACACGTAGTAAATACAATCCACCAGTACCCCCGCCTGGCTGTTTTGCATTAAGTGGCATCATGTGATCGCTGTGTTGTGCACTACCTTTTGTTTGTGTGTGTTGTGCGTGTGCGTGTGTTTCAAACGACTGTAGGCCATTGGGAAGAAGGGAGAGTGTGTCCACCGCCGGCGGGCTAAGTAGGCCACGGCATGGTATGTGACCCTGGAGATGGTTGGATGGCCCCCTTTTTTGTTCCTCCACCATCGGATACCCCGCCCGCTGAGCTGGGAACCCATCCCCTCCAACCAGGGGAACAGGAGCTCTTGCCTTTTGTGTCGGCCGCCGCCCGGATTAGGGTCTGGTTTTCACCCTCGCGGGGGGAATACAAAACACGTCCCGCGCCGGGTCTGACGGTGCCAATTCTCGCCGACGTGAAACGGGATCCGCAGCAGGGCACTTCGCCCTCCTTATTCATATCCAATTGCTACATCCCGTGATTCTTTTTTTCCCCTTACTCAATAGGCTACTTCACCTGATTGAGTGTTCGTTCATCCGTGTCCCCGATGCATGCGTACACACTCCCTTCGTTATCTACCAAGTAAGGGGGTGTCCACCTGGACCAGGTCTAAATAGTTTAAATATCGCCCCCCCCCCCCCCCACCCCCACCCCACACGCCCCATGTGCGGTCTGTTTAGTTCTCATGTACAGGGGGAACTAATTCTGTTTGCTAGGATGGAATAGAAAACGCAGCGTTTTCTATTCCATCCTAGCAAACAGAATTCCAAAGAATTTCTATTCCAAAGCGTTTTCCCCGTTCTCAACTGACTTCCGTGTAATCGGCGCCCTCGCTCACGTGTGCAGTGTTGCACTCTGCCGGAGCCGTGGCAGGCTAAACTTTAATCTAGCTAGCTAGACTTGGATCCCTGCGTCCACACCCGTCTTCTGTGGAGCAGACTCAAGTGTGACCTACAACCAGTGAGGGGTTTTTAGTTCATTTTTCCCCCTGTGCCGCTCCGCTGGGTGAAAGTCCCATCATGAAGACATGCAAATTAAAGTTAATATTGGAAGATTGAGTAATGTGCTGCTTCGTCAACGTCTGGTCTTGATGGAGCGCATCCTATTGGAGATTAATGTATGAACCTTAATCATTCACGCGGGGGGGGGGGGGGGGGGGGCGATCTTTTGACATCTCCATTTTGTGATGCAGTGATAAATACTGGGAAACCTGAATTAGACACGGTCCATTGGTTGCAGTCAGAGGCACAGAGTAGGGAACCAGACGTGCTAAAAACGACACAAGACAAATTGACAGAAAAGTATTTTCGCATTGTTCTCGTTCACAAGGGGGCCCTTACGGCCCAGGAATTGCACCCCAACAGTTTAAGAAAACTGGCCTCTTCAAAAGGACACCCTCTGGCAAAACAATAGCCCGCTTATTGACATTTCTATGTCCAACACTGAGGCTACTATAAAAGGGACTGAATACGTGTTCAACTGAGCATTTACAAAATCTTTCTGTTAGTACCCCCCCTCCCCCTCCCCTCTCCTTCACCAGACACCTCCTCCCCTCCTCCTCTCAGCTCAGTCCGGCCATGAAAGGCAGAGAGCTCCACGCCGCTGCAGTGAAGCTAAATCACCGTGACAGTATTACATCTACAGGAAGACCGGCGGTGCACAGCAGGAATAGAGGCGCAACCTGTTTTCAATGGACTCAAAACATAACGAGGCACTTGTGGAGGCTGGCAAACAGAACCAGCAGAGGGGTGAATACAGTATACAGCCCGTTCTTTGCATTTGTGGCAAACGTCACTTTCACAGTGACTGCTTCCAAAAAAAGGAGCAAAACGTGGGGCAGTACAGCTGGCATAGTTGTTGTCTAGTGAAGCGTGTGAAAGTTGCAGACTTAGGTTAGGTAACAGACGAATGCCACGAGAGTCCCGGGAAAGAAACGGGAGAAAGTGATAAGAGAACAACAAACAAAAGCCAAATTATTATCTTTAGTGCTCAATTGTCCCACAAGACCCAAAACAACAACAGCCAGATAAACCGACGCGCGCTAAAGGAGACAATACCCCCCCCCCCCCCCCCCCCCCCCCCACCATAGAACAAACAATATGTTAGCGGACGAATCCTGAGGATCCCCCGAGAAAGAAAGTGTAACTACAAGTGTAAAAGCCCCTCCGCGTCGCACCCCACCGCCCTCGCTGGAACCCCTCGCTGGGCCATACGGAGACCGGCAAGACTGGGGGCCCAAAAACCAGCAGCGCTCGGACACCATCAACCACAAGCTATCGTTTTCCCAATCAATGTCCCGCTCTCACAGCTCAACCGCCCTGCGTCGTAAGCGGGAAGGCTTGTGGGCAGAAAGTGTTGCTACTGCGTCTATTTTTAGGGAAATGGCAGTATTTGTCCCTCACCGTACCCGGTGTTTTGGGCTGCTAAATTGAGGGCCCTGACTATACCTTAGTTAAATACCACGAGGTTCACGAGGAGAGACGCTGTGGTGGAGGATGGGCGTGTGCGCTTTCACTCCCCTGCTCCGTGTTTTAGCAGTCAGGTACAATTCACAGAAAAAATCCATTCATCACACATAAATAATTCATCTCTCCACAGACGGAGGCATTTGCATAAGCTAGGAAAGGGCATTTCTAATGGACTTGTGAGAAAGAAAGAAAAAAAACGGCAATTTGAAAAACATTATACGAAGACGGATAACAAAAGTACAATTTCACTGTCAGCATGGAATAATTAAAGAGTAAAAAAATAAAAATTAACTGACATTCTTTCTCTTCACCTTTTCAATTCCACAGAGTGTGACGAGAAGGTGAATCCCAAAACTGCCCCAGGTCCTAGTTAGTATTAAGCTGAGAGGGAGAGAGACTCACTGTTCCCGGGCATTAGACAAGAACAGACAAAGAAATAGTCGCAAAGACGTGAGAAAATGAAAAATCACAACCCATCGGAAATAATCGACTAAACAGCACATACGGACGAGTCGGACGCACCCCCAAACCCTGACATCTCCCCCGTCAACGTCACCAGAGTCTCATTCATGCACTCACTTCTTTTGTTTTACATTACTCTGTTGCCATGCCAACCTGTTACCAGGTTAACAGTGGACCGCGGCGGCAAAAAATAAAAACCCCTCCGTGTCTCCAGTGTGTGTGTGTGTGTGTCTCCAGTGTGTGCGTGCGTGCGTGCTTGTGTGTGTGCATGCATGTGCGTGAGTGTGTGTGCGTGTGTGTGTCTCCAGTGTGTGTGTGTGTGTGTGTCTCCAGTGTGTGCGTGCGTGTGTGTGCGTGCATGTGCGTGAGTGTGTGTGTGTGTGCGTGTGTGTCTCCAGTGTGTGCGTGTGTGCGTGCATGTGTCTCTCCAGTGTGTGCGTGTGCGCGCTACATCATTAGCATTCCGCTCAGGAGGCGCGGGGCGCGTTCCATCTCTCACCGAGACATCGAAGAGCTCCTCCGAGTCGTCCAGCATGCGGACGCGCACCGTGACGTGGCGTCCGGGCGGCATGGCGGGGGGTCTGAGCCCGGGGTCCAGGGTACTGATCCCCAGGGTCTCTGGTGCGCCGAGGCGCGGCCCGGCCGCCGACCGGTCCGGCTCCACCATGGTGCCTGCAGGCAGGGAGCAGGTTAGTGGAGGTGGGTGGACACACACACACACACACACACACACACACACACACACACACACACACACACACACACACACACACACACACACACACACACACACACACACACACACACACACACACACACACTTATTAAAACTTGGGGCAATGTGAGAGACACTGCTGTAAAGGGCTCTTTACTAAGACGCTACATCACAGACAATAAATAGATGGGGCTTCACAACTGATGTCCCACCAGCGGCCTAATTGAAAATGAAGTATTTACAGTGTGGGGCTAACGGCTGATAATTGCAGCCTCTGGGAGCACCAAATAGGTCATGAAGAGATCCCAAATAGTTTCTTTAATTTCAAAGCTCAAGTACAGAACAAAGCCTCGAATAGACCGATGAATCGCAACACGAGAGTCAGTCGAACCACAGTTTGAAGACTAAGTGTGACATTTAGAACAAAGTAGCCGAATGCAATAATCCCACTGGTGTTTTTAATTGTTGGATGGCACAGCGTTTAAACATTAATGTTGGAGGCTTGTTGCAAAATACACAAAGTGGACTGTGGACGTCGTGTTCTCTGCCACCCGGAAACTGACCTTTGCATCGTACCGCCTATATCTTACAAAGAGACATTCACCACTTTGGTAATCAGTGAACATGGGTATGGGGGTACGGGGGGGGGGCATCGTCACGGTAACACAATTAACATCGACAGGCCCAGTCGCCACGGTCGATTGCAATTGGACTCAGGAAGTTGTTGCATAGATTGGGAAGATTTCAGACCAGGAAGTGGGCCTGCATGGACAACCGGGATTGGTGGTGATGGTGGGACTTGGTAGACAGCAGTAGAGGGTAGTATTAGCATTAGTGTAGCAGTCCTACATCTTTAAACAGTTATTCAACAGTTATCTTCCAGGCAGTCCAGTTGCGGTCAGGTGGAATCGTCCTGCATGAACCGTGTTGTCGTCATTTTGAAGCGGCCACCACAGAGAAGAGGGCGTGACATTTAAAACTGGTTTCACGTTTCCATCCGAGGGATTAGATATGAGGAGCACAGGATCTGTTCGGTCTGGACTCGAGGAAACCTCAAGTGTTGCTTCCAGGCCGAGGTCAAACTGCACAAGTTGTCTATTACTTTAATAAAATACAAATTAAACGTTTTATTCATGAGCATCATCCTCAGACTATCGCCCCCACACCCACGTCTTGATCAGAGGCAGTGTAACGACCAGATGTGGTAGCTTCGTCGTTCTAGCATGCGTGCACAAGCACACACGGTAACTAAACACTTTGTGAACAAAGAAACCAGGAGAATGAAATATAAGAAGGCTGTGATTATCACAGCCAACTCGTTTCCACTTCTGCCCCGAACACCCGTGAATCAGCCCTGGTTTGGGGTCATGTGGCCACCCAAATATTTAACCCCTAACCCAGCAACTAAATAAATACAGCAGAAACCATCTCGGTTTACAAGTGCCACGGTCGTTATGGGCCCAGAGATCAGCCAACATGTGGGAGCAGGGTACAGTACCAAAGGGCACATTGACGTGGTGGTGTTTTGAGGTCGTTGTGGGCGAATTCCCCCGCAGTTGAACTTGTTTGCCTGAAATTCCCCACCGGCGTGTAACGCGGAGCCGTGTGGCTGCTTGCGGAGTGTCTGTGCAGCAACAGTGGGTCCTCTGTACGCACGGGCACACTGCGCTCCTTCACACCGCCGCAGCGCAGCTGGACGTCATTACTGACAGCTGAACGGCCACAAGGGTCGGCGTGGCTCGGCCAAACATCTACCTGAGACGTGGTGGGCGTGAAAATCCTTCGACTTTCGATTGAGCAACGTGCAATTTTCAACACATCATGACGTATTGTGTTACCGAGACACTCGGGGTGTGGCTCATATTGCACGATGAATCAGTATGCATACGTTCCCTTTGAAGTTGTGACAGGCTGAGGAGCAGCTGCTGAAAAATTGCCAATATGACTTGACTTCACACAGTCGTTTCATGAACCCGGAGCAGACTGCGTTAACACGTACCATCTTCCAGTGGCCTAAGACTAGCACAGTATAATGCTTGCATATTAGGGAAAGGAGAACTAATGGAAGCCCTGTTCGTTTTACTCTGCTCCTCTGGTTGAGCCCATTCATGTAATGTAGGTTAAAAGAGCAGACTGTCGTAACCGCCCTCGTCTTAATCCTCGGGGCGTTATTTACAAGGTGACACTAAACTTACCCGACCAGCCGCTGCGCACAAGAAAAAGTAGCCGATGTAAAAACGAAATGGGATTTTCTAAACGGGTGCCGATTGCTAAAAACCATGCGATTCACGTGTTCTCATTCTGCGATCATGACACCAAACCGCTCTGCGTGATCGGGGACCGCAGCGTGTCTTCGCTGCGTGCCAGTGACTGCTCTGCAACACTCACTGATCAAGCGTGTACTGATTGGAAACAGCATTCAAGCACAGTATTCGTGAATATGTTTTTCAAATCGACATGACGACGACGACAAAAAAAAAAGAAAAAAGAAAACACTTCCATGACTTATCTCTAAGTTGATCACTTCCTTTTTAACACTTGTGCAAAGCAATGCTTACCCTCTTTCCTTGCAACGCGGGGAACCGATCGATTATGTCTATTTCCCAGCTGATTGTATCGTAGATTACATCCACCGCCGTCGCATTAGCAGTTCCTGCACCCGAATGACTTGTAGATGCTGGTCGTGGTTCCTGGGAAATTCCGTCTCATGTTCGCCATGGCGGACGACTGAACATGCAAGAGAGGAGAGAGGGCTGGGATCGCACACAGAACGGCAGATCCACCTCTCGCTGAGTTTCTCTCAGACAATGAAGGAGGCGCAATGCCGACAGTGTTTCTAAGTAGCGGCGAACTGAATGGCAACAGCACCACCTGGCGGTGGGGAAGGTGTAAGTCACAGGTAATCAGGTTCGACAGTGTGGATTGGTGATGGGTGGATGTTCCCACTTGATCGCTTCACTACATACTATCAGCATTTATTCCATCAAACGCATTATATTATCGCAGAGGCATCTTTATCTAGCGTCATTTTTATACTTCTAAGAGTAGCATTAGTGAGAAAACGTGTGCATTCAGTAGTTTTAGCATATTCATTTTCCAATAAAAACAACAATAGATTAACTTAATTAATTGTCCACTCATTTCATCTTCCATTGTCCTGCTTCTTGTATATTTCATACAGAACTCAGTGTCACAACCATACATTGTCTGTATATAAAAACGAAATATATTTATATTTATTTATCCATTCAAAATGGCCATGGACACCCTGCAACAGAACTGAGAGACGGGAAATGGATATGCCGTTGGAATCCAAATATGCGACGCATGGCACCAGCCGTTTGACCCAATGTCCACTCGAGGGCGCTGTCCTTCGAGTGGCGTGAAGTAACATGTATACAATATAAGAATATAAAAAAATTAAAAAAAAAGCTATGAATGAATTAGTGAAGTCAAAGTTTGCGTTGCAATGAATTAGTGGAGTCGAGTTTACTAAAATTACACCAAACTCTTGATTACACCGTCTTTTTGTGTAAGCCAAAAATGTGTTGCACTAAAATACCACTAATAGCACATTTTGATGCAGTATAAATGCACCGTTGAACCGGTTCTAACATGCACACAGCTCATCTCTCCTTTCATCTCCGAGCGTTGCCATAGTGGATGATAAGCAGACTCTCGGCTCCTCGCTAGCAGTATCCTGGGGCTCTGGCTGCAAACGGCTCCTCCGTGACACACACCCACCGCATGGAGCGCCGCGTCGGGAAGCGGGGAGATAACAGAGCTAGCCAGTGTTATGGAGGCCTGGGACGAGTCTTTTATTTTAAATGTCGTTCGCCCACCTGCTGGCAAGAAAGGGGGGGGGGGGGGGGGGGGGGGGGAGTCTCCTACGCATGGTGGGACTGAGAAATGTAGGAATCACACACACACATGTACACACACGCACACATACAGAGAGAGAGACACACACGCGCGCGCGCGCACACACACACACACACACACACACACACACACACACACACACACACATTGCATCTTGACAGCCTATACACCCTCTGGAGGTATTTCCAACACTGGAACCAATTCCGAGGAGTGCAGCCGAGCTCGTAACACAATTAGGAAGAGACGAAAAAATACAAGAGCCATGTCTTCTGAAAGACTACATATATATATATATATATATACATACACAAAACGATACAATATACCAATCATTTTGAGGTATTTTGCATTATGATCAAGAGTATTTTGCGACCGTCTGTCATAAATGTACATTACCTTTGCAATGCCTGCCTATTTCTTTAATTTGATTCACAGTACAAACAACCCCCGAAGCTTTTTGTTAACTGCATTTGCACCCATGTTTCCCACCAAGCAGTGTGTGTTTTATTAGCATTTAATGATATGGCCTCAGGTTTGTGTTTCTATAGAAAGACACAAAAAGATCTTCATCAAATCTTCCAGACAAAAGATACTTCCTAAATGCAACACAGTATCGACTTACTTAGCTTCACCAGCTCATGAGTGTTCAGTTACTCTAATTCATATCCCATCAATGACGTGTTACATATCTGTGGTACAAATCATTTTCAATTGGAATCCATCATTGAAATCAAAGGTTCACACATCAAAGTCAAATATCAAACCCCCAAAAGGGATTTACGTATATATTATTTATATATTTCTGAAGCCCTGCTTTGATTGCGGGTCGATGCTTGTTTAAAATAATGTGTGTGTGTTTGTGGGTTTGTGTATGTGTGTATGTGTATGTTTGTATGTTGTGTGTATGTGTATGCGTATATGTGTGTATGCGTATGTGTGTGTGTGTCTGTGTGTGTGTCTGTATGTGTGTGTGTATGTGTGTGTGTATGTGTGTGTGTTCAGCTGTTACAGAGGCCAGCCAACAGCAGATGGGAGAGAAAACAGGAAATCACCACAACAGCCAGTGTCGGCATGGATTCCCCGGATAGAATACCGCTTCTGCATCCTGAGAAAATGATGTGCAAGATTATTACCAAATTGTGAAAAATCGGTGTACTATTTATAACAAAAGGACCCCAGGAGTCAAGTCCTATTCATCACCCCTTGTTTCAGGATTAATAGGAAAGTGTGGTCCAAGGCTTTAACACGGGGGACAGAATTAATATATTAGTTAAAGCTCTTGGAAAGGGTTTGAAATGGGGCTGTATCTCCGTCTCTATTTTTAACCAAGCAGTACATCTCCCCCACCCCCCCCCCCCCATCTTATGGATAACAGATAACCCCCCCCCCCGTTTTATGCATAACAGATAACCCCCCCCCCCCCCCCCCCCATCTTATGGATAACAGATAACCCCCCCCCCCCCATCTTATGGACCAGGTCATTATGGCTGTTAGCTGGGACATGGCTTCAGTCCCTGTTGCTCCACTCAGTCTGTCTGCAATAAGTCAGGGCCACACACATACCCACACATAAACACACATACACGCACACAGCCACGAACAGACACACATACAAACACGCGCACACACATACACGCACGCACACACATACGTAAACCCACACACATATATACACATCCACGCACGCACATGCGTGCGCATGCACACACATAGACACAAAAACATGCACACGTACACACAAACATGAAACATACTTGCATGCATACCCACACACTAACACAGGAACAAATGCATGCACACACACACCCACACACACATACACCCGCACACACACAAACACACTTTACTTAATGCCTTATAAATCCCCATCTAATGGTCTCTTGCTAGGGTTGGCTCCCTCAAAAAAAGTCATTAAGTTCACATTTGGTTTGAATCTCATTCTTCAGACCTTGACAGCTCCTCAGATGTTGTTGCCAACTGGACGCCGGCCGGACACAGATCTGAAGACAGAAATGCCTATGGGTCAAAGGTCAGGAAGAGTTAGATTTATAAATCATCTTCAGAGGTTCTGTTGAACAAAGTAGAATTTGGAGTTGTTGACTCGAAAGAAAACTGCAGATCGAAACGCTTTTGGGAATTCAGGAATTTCACTCACAGATTGAAAACTCACATCGACGAGTAAAAGGGACGTTTCAGAACACGATTGATCAGTATCCCGTTTGTTATTCAAATTCCCAAAATAACTCCTAAAAGAACTCCTAAAAGAAACCCGTGCAATCCAAGTGAGACCAAAGACCTTGCTCGAGCTCAGCTATGTCTGATGTGTGTTGTGCACCGCCCCCCCCCGTGTGAGGGAAACATATAAATGAATAACGTGGTGCTGTGGTGGGGCTCTGACTGCTGTTCGCTGACCGATAACTTCAGCAGAGATACGGCGATACGGCCAGGACCTGCTCTACGTCCTGTCATCATTCCAGCGCGGAGTCCTGGCAACGCTGGCGCAGAGAACGGCTCCAGGAATGCAGGGGAGGGTGGGAGACGGGGGAGACAAGGGGGAGGGGGGATGGGGGGGGGGGGGCTGTTCCAGCTGATCAAGCACAGGGCGGGGAAGTATTTGGTAAATTGGTGCCAGACACAGGGATTATAGGAGGGGCCCTCCTCTCTCTTTCTCTCTCCCTCTCTCTCCCACTCTCTCGCTTTCTCTCCCTCTCTCTCTCTCTCCCTCTCTCTCTCTCTCTCTCTCTAGATGAACATAATGAAAGTCCTGTTTATCCTGGTCTACCTACACAGCGAAAGAAAGACAACAGCTGCCAGGGATTCCCTGATCAAATACTTTGTTTAAAAAGAAAGAAAGGAGGAATTTATGGCCTGGAAACAAGCATTCTTCCTCTCTCTAGCCCTCTCTCTTGCTCTCTCTCTCTCTCTCCCTCCCTCTCTCGCTGTTTCTGTAGCTGTGTTTTTGTCTAAATGTGTCACGCTCCATAAGCATTTCACAACCTTATCTTGAAGTGATTGGACTCAGCAGGGCGCTCACATGATGTCACGCACATTCCAAGCCGTCATCACGGGGCTCTTGCGCCATTATAAACAGAATACCAACAACTGCTTACTCACCCACTTCTGGTCGTGAAGTACCAAAACGGCGGTCTCGAACTCATTCTACGACCGGAACTTCCGGTCCCATTATCGAAGCCCTCCCATAGGACCCAGCTGTGCTGACGATGTGATGGACAGGACATCCGGACGCTCTCCGTTGTATCCAGACGACGCTCTGAACAATAGCTTAAACAACAAGGCCTGACGGCGCGTCCAACGACCCTAACACGTCAACCTCCTTCCTGTTTGTCCCACCGACACTCTGGAAGGACAACACGGGTCCGGGGACACCAAACCGTCGACACCGTCTCTCCCTGGCTTCACTGAAACACCCGTCACCGATATAAGGTGACGAGTTCACCTCTTGGTGCCCATGCTCCCTGAGAGCATTTCGGGTGAACGCGCCAGCCTCGAACGTAAACAACAGCGCTATGAGCGCTTGGTTGTCTCTGTGATGAGACCTTTCGTAAAGCACTTGTATGGTGAGCCACTGTTGTGTTGTCCCTCAACTCCGTACGGACCAACGCACATTGGTTCCGGAAGACCAAAGAGGTAAACGCTCTTAGGCAGAATCGGCACAAGAAGTCGTTGGGACGAATGATATCGGTGACGGATGTTTTAGTGAAGATGACCGGTGAGGTCCACTAATGTGTGTGTGTGTGTGTGTGTGTGTGTGTGTGTGTGAGAGAGAGAGATGGAAACCTTCCACAAGCTGCTCTTTGACCCTCACATTGTTCACCTTTCTGTTAATATCACCGTCAATTATGGCGATCGTGTCTAGGGGAGGAATTATTGTCTTTCCTTCCGTGCCGAGAAACCCCCCCCCCCCCCCCCCACACACACACACACACACACACACACACACACACACACAGAGAGAGAGCGCCCTGATACAGCTGCAAATTAGACTGTGAAATTGACAGCCCATGTGTTGCCCGCGGTTGCCATGGCAACCATTTATCGCGGGGATCAGGGGACGGTGGCGGGGGAGGAGGGTATGGGGGGGGGGGGGGGGGTGGGACGGCTACACCTGAGGCCCTATGACAGGGGAGGGGGTGTAAACGTGTTGTAGCCAGACGCAGCGCACCGTGACACGGTGCGGTGCTAATGTAGGACTATGTTCAATTGGGCCTGCTTTGCTGCACCTTCCGATGAAAGGGTCACAGTGCGCAGAGGCTGAAAGTCTGAGTCCCGTCCGCACCGGTTCAAAGATGCTAGCATGTAGCTGTTAGCAGGTGGGTTAGTGGTTAGTGGATTAGGGTGGGGGCTGGATGGCTGGTCCCAGTCCTCCCAACCCATACATCTGCACATAGATTAGAGTTAAACGGGACCAGTTTGACAGGAACTAACACACACACACAAATATACACAACCAAGCAGTGGTGTGTGTGTGTGTGTGTGTGTGTGTGTGTGTGTGTGTGTGTGTGTGTGTGTGTGTGTGTGTGTGTGTGTGTGTTGACTCGAAAAGCCCTCCAGAATCCCACACTACTCCTGTTGTTGTTGCAGACAGCTGTGAGTCAGCTTCCCGGCTCACTTTTAGTTCTGTTTGGAACGCAGCCGGTTCCCTCTGGGGTTTTCATTGTACTGTAGGAGAAGGAACACACGCACATCAATTTGGTTCTGCAGGTGCCAGAACAAAGTAACAAGTAACAATACGTTTGGAAGAGCAAACTCAGACAGTAGGGTTTCGGTCTCATTTGGCTCTTCGTCAGGACCCCCTCAGGAAACCCTACCGTCGGACATTGGTTTTATTGGGGAATAAATAAATAAACACCTTGGGAGCAATATACAGTGCGGACTCTACCCCCTTTGCAAATGTATTGTTCTCTTTCCACTCCCCTAGATGGTACTTCAAATATTCTCTCTCTCTCTCTCTCTCTCTCTCTCTCTCTCTCTCTCTCTCTCTCTCTCTCTCTCTCTCTCTCTCTCTCTCTCTCTCTCTCTCTCTCTCTCTCTCTCTCTCTCTCTCTCTCTCTCTCTCTCTCTCTCTCTCTCTCTCTCTCTCTCTCTCTCTCTCTCTCTCTCTCTCTCTCTCTCTCTCTCTCTCTCTCTCTCTCTCTCTCTCTCTCTCAGGGCGTGGAGAACCGGGATGTAGAGCCCCGGGAGCGAAGAGACGTCCGGGGTCAACACTTCATTCTCATTAGGTGCAGAGTGTCCGGTTTCCGGAGTGTTTTCGATGTCCCGGCGCCGCTCTCCTGAGCGCTAACGATGGCGGTGCGTGGCGCAGCGAGGGAGCGAGGAGGCCAACGGCGGCACCTAATCACCCCCACAGAGACGCCTCACCGGCGGGCTCCTGCGCCCGGGATGCCCCGCCCCCCCCCGACCCCCCCCCCCCCCTGCCCCTGCCCGCCCCGCATCATCAGAATGAATGAAGAGCCAGAGAGCAGCACACACACATACATACAGACAGAGACAGACAGACAGAGACACATACACACATACATAGATACATACAGAGACACACACACACACATAGAGAGACACACACATACAGACACGCACACACAGAGACACAGACCCACACATACACACGCACACATAAAAGTAAGCACACTCCCAAACACAGCCAGTTCCACACACACATATGCTCTCACATACAGGAACACACATATGCATGCATTCCATACATAGCACACACATGCAAATACACCCTTCCAAGCACACACACACACAAACACACACACACACACATACGCATGCTCTTTCTCTCTCTCTATCACACACACCTCTGGATTGTGTTTTTCCTTCAATAAAGCGATTGGCATCAACGATTTAAATGAATGTTCGACATTCGCCAGGTGGACCACAGGTAAGGCAAACATCCAACACAGCTGGTGCCGTCATTTCACTTCTCAACCCAACTTTTGATTTATCGCTCTCTTCAACACAGAATTAATTCCACATTACCAAATGCCTCCCTGCTCAGACTGTGTACTAATAGGTGTGTCAATGATTACACCATTACAATACGAATGACTTGGTAAACAGTCTTTATCAGACTTCTGTTGGACTCCCACTGTATTTGTAATATCAAAAAACAAGCAGAGTTCCCCCAACTCTTTCCTTCCACTCTGTACCTGCTCTATTTGCTCCCAAGACACGTACACGGAATCAGGGATACACCACTGCTTGATCTGCACACCTTATGGTCCAAATACTAACCTGGGAATTGTCCTTTCTACACCCCAAATCAAAACAGCTGTATGCAGAACAGTGCATGAAGTGAGAGCATAATATTAGCGAGGAGAGTGCGACAGTCTATGAACCGAACCGTAGACAGTTTAGACAAGAACATGGTCTCACTGGACAGAAATCGTCCTGAAATGAACATGCGCGTAATTGCATCAGCACATTAAAAACGATTGAACGCGGGAATGTTTAAGAGATCTACTCACGTCACAAAAGGTTGAAAGACTTCTCCCAGTCGAGTGTTAAACGCACTTTTATTTATTGTTTAGGTGTCAAATGAAGCAGTGTCACCATCTATTGAGGGAGGGAGGGAGGGGGGGGATAAAGATTAAATGGTCACATAAGAAAATAGAAAATCAATGATGAAAATGGTACCACGGGAGGGTGGCAACATGACGTTCAGTTCAGACCGAGTCCAGAGTCAGTATTGGGTTTGGTTGTTTTTTTGCACGTTTCCACAGCCTATATTAATCTCAAACAAGAAAAAGTATTTTTTTTTTGTTTTTGTTTAACTAGCCATGCATACAGTTGACAGTTCAACAATCCCATGTGTTCATAGTCTACGTGTCTTCACACGAACTGGCACTTTTCAATAAAAAATATTTACACTACCACTTATTGTTTTTGCCACTTTCGCCACCATTGTTTCTATTAGCTCATATCAATTTGAATACTCTGAATACATGAATGAAGACTGGGATGTTAGAAACCCTAGCAGCCCATTTGTTTTTGTAAAACCGGAGGGAAAATGAAATTGGAAAAATGACAAAAGTCAAAATAAGACTAAGGCGGTTGGTTCCGAAGATTGTTTTTGCAGAAACCCCAGAAGGATTGTGTTTGTCCCCATCTGGAAGAATCTTATGTCGAGAAATCTGCTGTCACAGCATTCACCCCCAAAAAAATGAAAATAATAAAAACATGACATGATGTGTGATATATAAAAGTCTCTCCCTCTCTCCGCCCACCACTAGATTCCCAACACTGGAGAGCCGCGACGAGACAACCGCACTGCTGTGAAAAACCAGAAATCCCCCTGACACCCTCTTCCCTCGCATTTGTCTTTCCTAAAAACTCTTACATGAAAGAAAACTCCCAGCCCCCGAAACAAAATCCTATAAAATGGTGGCCCTTTCACGACACCTCTCCTGGGTTCTCCGTGTGATTGGTACAATCCGCACACGTACGCTTTCCGCCAGAGGAGGTTGGCGGACGCCAACGGAATCCGCGAAACACGAACGCCCGTGTGAAACGGGGGTCCCGTGTTTTTCGTTAAAAACAAACACACAGAAAAACGACAGAAAAAAAAACATAAATCGCAAATCATAAAAAAATATCTTTCAAGGAAAATATTTCCGTTAGCTTATTGCGGAGTCACCTTGATGTGAATCCGTTGAGTGACCCTTCCCTCTTGATGACAGGACCCCCCCCCCCCCCTTCCCCCCCCCTCAACAAAAACAACTAAGTCGGAGCAACATAAGGCGTGTGTACGTTTCCTCGTTTTTTTTCTAGCGTTGTTCAATCTCTCTCTCGACAAACTCATTCACAATCTATTCATTATTGACATGTCATCTTTACTATTATTATCATCATAGTTATTATTATTCATATTAATAATCACTTATTTTTATGCACCAAAGAGTTCAGATCCAAATAGTTCAACCGTGAGTTTGTATTTCTGTTTTTGGTCGTTCGTGGTTCAGTTGGCTTCTCTGAGTTTACGCACTCTGGTATGTAAGTGTGTGTGTGTGTGTGTGTGTGTGTGTGGGGGGGGGGGGGGGGGGGGGGGGGGGGTAAGGGCGTCCATCTTTGTGTGTTTATGTCTCTGCTGAGTGGCGTTGCAGGGGGAGAAGGGGAGAAGGGGTGGGGGGGGGCTATTGTATATTGCATGAGGAGCAGCAGGGGTCGTCCTTGTCCGGCTGGGCGGCGTAGTCCATCTGCCGCACGATCTCTGCGAACAGCTCGTCCACCATGGTCTTGCTCTTGGCCGACGTCTCCATGAAGGGGCAGCCCCACTCCTCGGCCAGGGCCTGGCCCTCGCTGGCCGACACCTCCCTCTCGCTCTCCAGGTCCACCTTGTTCCCCACCAGGATCACCGGCACCTTCTCGTACCTGGAGAGGAGAGGAGACGCGCGCGCACACGGAACCAGAATGAGCTGGGAGGAACACGCATACAGAGGCGGACAGTTCTGGTGACGGAAACCCTCCTGGTTCTAGGGTTGGGAAGGGGACGGGATAGGGTCATGGCTAGGGTGGTCGAACCCAGCCGGAAGATTACTAGGTTCGATCCCCGATGTTCGATCCCCCCCCCCCCCCCCCCCCCACCCCCCTGAGCAGGATGCCCTGTATCTGAAGGGTCAGTCAGCTAAAAACTTAAAAAGATAGTAAATAGTCGCGTTTATGCACTCAGGTATGTTAGAGTTTGTGCATGTGTGTGTGTGTGCGTGTGTGTGTCCATCTATGTGTGTATATGTCTCTGTTGAGTGGAACCTAGCGCTAGAGGTTATATCGGCGCTAAAAGGGAGAGCATATTGAAAGAGTTTCAGGTGAGAACTTAGTGCGTTGACACAACCACTCAGACCAGCCAAGGCAAAGGGTTCACTCTGGGCCATCTGCTCGCCTGAAATATCAGTATGACACACTAGTCTGGGACATGACCCAGTAAGAGACAGAAAGTGAGCAATCCAATGATGCCCCTCCCACGAAGGACAGGATGTGGCTGGAATGCTTTGAACTTGTTTTTCTCCTTAAACCTTAAATCTCTTGGCAGTTCATTACATTATACATAGACTAGTTCAGACTGGTGTGTGTGTGTGTGTGTGTGTGTGTGTGTGTGTGTGTGTGTGTGTGTGTGTGTGTGTGTGTGTGTGTGTGTGTGTGTGTGTGTGTGTGTGTGTGTGTGTGTGTGTGTGTGTGTGTGTGTGTATAACACGTAATGTTATATTTAGACCAGCGTAGTTCACTTGCTAAGGGTCTCCAAGAGTGACACACTGACTGACAGCCCGTGCATTTTAACGTTCTGAGTTTTTTTCTCTGGTGGGCCGTCTAGACATTTTGCTCTGATCTAAAAGGACACGAGGCAGGTCCTCCCGGCTGGGTTGTCGTGGTTTGATGTGTCCAACGTGAGCCCTACTTCTGTCTGTCGGAGCGCAGGGCGATCAATAGATCCGGGCCAGACGCCTATCCGTCTCGTTAGAGCTTCTGAAGTCCTGTCGGCGCTGTGTAAAACATTCATGCTATTCCATTATTCACATTTGTTGGGGGAAAAAAGAAAGAAAGAGAAGAAAGTTTGGGGGCAGACGCATCAAAAATAAGTGACTGTCACATTTTTCTCAGGTTTAAGTATCACGTGAGTGTATTACACGTGGTAGTGCTATTATGAGTTCCAAGGTAGATGTACTGAACATTCAACATCTCGATTCACAACACTTGCGGTTGAGGGCAACTCAAATACAACAACAACAACAACAACAAAGCATTGCTCATCTGTACAGAGTGGTGTAATATCTGGTCAGGCTACATTTTGCACAGCACCTCATCAAACTTGCGTGGGGATGTTGAACCTACGTTGATTTACTCATGAATTACTGATCCACAGAGAGCCCATAGTGATATCTTAACCACTGCTTAACGGATCGGTTTCTCGGCCTAGGGAAGTGAACAGAGGAACAGGTGGTCTCCGATGTCCCTGGGATTCCTTGAAACTACCGATAATAATTATATTAATTATTTATGTATTCCTTTATTATTTATTAATAATAATTCATTGAAACTACCGAAAATTTTAATAAACGGTTCCCTATGCTTCTGTGTTTAGACATTGTTTCACCTACAGCACATTCACTGCATTCCCTACCTTAAATAGGCATACATCGAAAGCCACAGTTCTGCTGAGAACTATTTCAGACCACATTTCCTTAGCGCGGGCCGCGAGGCCATTTGAAACTTTCACCACATTCCCGTTTTTCGACGGGAAGCCCATAATTGGGGTTTTCGCATTTGAAAGACTGTCTTTTCCCATTTATTGAATGCCGCAGGGGGCAGCGCACGGTGCGAAGTCACGGCGGTCCACTCCATTTTTCCGAACGGGACGGTTTAGTCGAGCCCCTTCCCCTTGGGAGTAATGATACAAGTCACAAGGAGATAAAAAGAAAAACGTTCCCAAAGCCGTGTCTATGGGGCAACCCGCCCTCACTCCCATCACAGCCTCCTCCCCCGTCCACCAGGCCTGCTGGCGACAGCGAGAAAACATCGAATGCAGGGTCATTCGCAAGAGGAAATGTGTGCAACATGTCGAAACGTTGGACCGTAACATTTCCATACATCTCACTTTCGCAAAACGACATCAAGCGCTACAAAAGCTACAAAAATGTAACAGCAATGGATTTGAGTCAGCATAACTACTACATAAACACACACACACAAGGAAAACCCAAAAAGCAGGAAGGAGGAGAAATTGTCACCATGGAACGGCACCAAATGAGCCGTTCTATAAATAACTTTAATCAGAGGAAGGGGATCCTGCGGTCCCAGGAGGTGGGAGGGGAGGGGCCCGGCCAGGCCCCGGGGGACGCGAGCAGGGAGACGGACATTCTAGGTGCAGGAGGGGAAAGAAAAACAACGACAGATGCGTTGCAAGGACGCAGAGGGTGGACTTTCACACTGAACAAACCGTGCAGCCGAGCTCTGCAAAGGGCGGGGGGGGGGGTGCTCTACGTCCGTGTAACCCAGCTTTAGACCGCCGGCATCAGCCGCCAAACTGCTAACTCAGCCCTCGTGTGGGCGTATACGCGTCAAAGCGGTGTGGGCCCGGCACAATGAGGCGCTAAGCTAGTGGGGTCTGGGGTATGCGTGCACTGGAGCACTCTCACTTCAAACACCCATCTTAGCTCGGCCAGACACAGCTTATCTATAATGCATGCTACACCAACTGATAAAGGCCTTGCTGAGGCCTGTGTTGGGTGGGGGTGTGTGGGGTGGGGTGTGTGGGGTGGGGTGTAGGGAAGGTCGTGGTGGTCACACGAGAGTCTCGGGGACCATCTGGTGCTACAGGAAGTACCAGGTCTGGTCTGTATTTTTGAGACGACCATCTCGAGTCAACCAGCCCAAAGAGCCAAAAGACAGGGAAGGGCAACATATTGACACAATATGATTGTATTTATTATGAGTGTATTCATATCATAACATAATATTGCTAGCGTAATAGGCATCAATAATATAACACCAATGTATCAATATTATTGATGTTCTTGATTCTGATATTTCCGATTTACTTTATTAGAAATTAACATCTTAATGTCATCTTCTTAAAACGTAATCAACTCTCCCACATACACAAACTATACAAGACTAGAGATGAATCTTATTATTATTATTATTTCCATAACTCTTTCGGTGCGTTTAAGAAATGAAACGGCTCATCGCACGGATGACGGTGGCCATCCGGCAGGACTTGGCAATTTGTCAACCTGGAATTGTCCACATATTGCCTTTCGAGCCTTCCGGATGAAAGATAAATGGTTTCTATCCGTTTCTGCCGTAGGGTAGGCCTATAAGGAGAAGCTGTTGCTGCTGTATGACTCAGGTGAGCAGACTTGGCTGATTCAGGGAAGGACCTACAAGCTACCTCTGTGAGTACAAAAGGGACATCACAGCAACAATGACCTGGGCTATTCAAGCAGAACAGTCCAAAAGGGTGAAGCGCAGAACTACGAGGGTATTGCGACAAGACTGTTCTGCTTGTTGATTTGAAACTTCAAGGTCATAGTTTTACACAAGAGAACGGCTGATGGCACACGTTTGTGTATTTTTTGGCATTGCCTTCCTATTGCATAGACATAGAGGGAGAAAACATATCCTGGATTATGACTTTTCTCAATTAAAAACATGGGTGGGTACATATGAAATGAGTGAATGTAAAACCCACTTACTAAACATCTATTTTTCATAAATGACAGCAAGCCATGTACTCCGACTAAACAATAAGAAATATTGCACAAAAAAGTAAATATAAAATAGATATGAATATAATTCAGTCATGTACAATTGATTTGAGGCAGAACAATTATCGGTGGGCCAATATCTTTGCAATCAACACTTTAACTAATCATTCTTTAACAACACACCATCATTAATAATAACTTAGCATGAAATCGTATTCCCTGTTTGTTTTCCCTCCTTCTCCCCTTGTTTTACCTTGAAGCTTGCTCTCCATTACGCACATCCAGAGATTACTTTCAGTGTGTTACTGTCATTTTATCACCGGCGATCATGTTCCATTTCACAGGAATGTCACATTTTTCCATTATCGCCAACAACCACAGCCTTTCACTTGTGACAGCGAGACAAGCGGTGTTGTGCGTTTGCGTGTAGTGAAATAGACACAGTACGTGGTTTTCAACCGCAGTGGGCAGCCTTTGTAATTGCAGTGCTTGAGAAACTCAACAAAAAAAATCACAAGAAAAGTAAGACACGTACGCACACGCACACACACACACACACACACACACACACACACACACACACACACACACACACACACACACACACACACACACACACACACACACACAAACAATACTGATTTGTGTCTTGAAATTGTGAGTGCCCCACGGGCCTGGAATGAAACGCCAGCTATTTTGAAAGCCAGTTCATCGACAACCAACATTGGTTTTGCAATTTATGGTTTGCGAAATAATATACAGAAGAAAGCACATTTTTTAGCAGGTATTCAATATTAAGGAAATAGGTCACATTGAAAAGATCCCTAATCTCTAAATAAATATTGGGTTTGGGTTAGGCTTAGGGTAAGGCTAACCCCAACCCGTTATCCTTATAAAGAAGGTGTTCAACAGTACAGGTGAACCGCTATATCCCAAACAACATGTGGTCCATTAAAGTGAGACTGAATGGTCTTTTATGGCTCCGGTGTTAAAAACCACTTCATGAAAAACCGCCACAACCCAGAAACGCAAAGACATGTTTAAAACCTTCAAACCAGAACAGTATACCGATGCTGTGCGCACACGGCTACTTTCTTTCCCTCCACGATACATTTCACCCGTTCTTTTCCATGCGCTATCGACCCACCGTCGTAATGGGGAAGGGCTATTTTCTTGCCGTCGTAGCTGTCAAACCACATCACCTGTGCACAGCCGACTGGTCATGTAGTTCAGGGCGTGATGAGGTGCCCGGTGTGGGCCGCGCAGGTCGGTAAGCCCCCACACCCTTGGCCTCGGAGCTTAATGGCCGTCTAGGACTCTGACCGCAGACACTGATGGGACCTGACAGAGTTCACCACGAGAAAGACATCCAGCGCCGTCGGCAGAGCCGTGCGCAGCGATGGGGTGGGGGGTGGGGGTGGGGGGGGGGGGGAGGCAAGGTTGGCACGGGAGGGTAGTGGAGATGGGGGTCTAAAGTGGGCAGTATACGCAAAAAGAAGTTGACAGATTTCCGGCTGGCCGAGACCGAAGATGGTCTTTGCAGACAACCTTGTTTTGTACCGGACGGGAAATCAGAAATCCGGTTGTGGAAATAATGAAGGATCAAACAGTGACGCGGTGTCCCGTTATTGGAAAATACTGTAGGACAGGTGTGGCGATGACCCTGTTCATTATTGTCCAATAACGGGACACCCGGAGTGGTTTATTCCACTTACACCACAGTTACCAACGGTGATTAGGTATTAGTTACTTTCAAACACATCGCTATTGTTTTTTGTTATGACTCTCAAGGAAATATCCGGTGGAAAGTTGTATTCGACCGACTTTGTTGCTGTTGACTTGTGGCGTGTCGATTCAGAACTGTTCAAATGTCCCGTTATCGAAACGTAATGCCCACCCCTTGGAAGGTTTTTGGCAAATCCGGATCGAGCGCGACCTTTCGCTCCTACAGCCTCCTCGCCCAACTTATTTTACGCAGGAAATCTGCTTAAGAGGGAGGAGAGACAACCGCTTACAGCACGAGAGAGCGTCTTTCCCATGGTTCATCTATTCTTAACCATGGGAAAGATGCTCTCTCGTGTACAAGGGGTTGCGCTACAACACTCCTTTATCTAGGAAGTATTGGACACGCGCTTTGGATTAGTAACAGTGGCTGTGGACATAATTGCGGCAAATGAAGAAAAAGAAAAAAACACTGAGTTGCTCCGGTGGTTGGGACAACCTAATTCATAAGAATTCGTCACACCATGCCCACAATACAGGAATTAATGCAAACCCGGCGATGACCTGGTAATCACATTATGTCGTGTGTTAGTAAAAAGGACTACAACCCACCCAGGACCGGCCGCTACTGGAGCCACAAAACCCAACAGGCGTTGCTCGTCCACCACCCCATGAAACAGTATCAGCAGGGCGACTGCTAGAGAGCTCCAGTAATGACATCACACCGTATCCCAGCATGCATCAGCAGAAACTAAACGGTGTTTTTGGCAGCGCAAACTGCGTCTTACAAAATTACAAACGGCAGCGCATACATTCAAAAACTAGCTAGCTGTTAGCTGCTGTGTTAGCTGCTGTGCTAGCTAGCTGCTGTGTTAGCTAGCTGCTGTGCTAGCTAGCTGCTGTGCTAGCTAGCTGCTGTGCTAGCTAGCTGCTGTGCTAGCTAGCTGCTGTGCTAGCTAGCTGCTGTGCTAGCTAGCTGCTGTGCTAGCTAGCTAGCTGTTATGCCTCCTCCCCAGCTGGGAGATAAAAAGGAGAGACTAAAAGGAACAGCCTTAAAAGATCCTGAAGGAAAGCTAATGACATAGCCGGTGTATAGCTGGTATAAAACGTACCAAACGGAACTAAATAGACATGTTTTTTGCAGTCTAACGATTGCTTTGTATCAAATAAAATTGACCTAATTAGGTTTGCTTAAAAGTCTCCTATAATGCAGAAAAGAAAATACTTTTATTAAGTGTGTTTTCACTCAAATGTAGCATTGGTGCCAGTGGACTATTTTTCATGAAAATCATTCGCTCTTATGCATGTGGGAAAATCGACCATGACTTGGGGAATGAACACCAGGCGAAGACCGCCTGCAATGGAATGCTGACATCTGCAATGATTGCGCGGCAAGAACTGTTTGTTTCAGCGGCCCTCTCTAAAACATTATTAAATCCAGTAGGTCTCAACGGTCCAGGATCATCGGCCTCCCAGGCTTCATAATCAGGTTTCTGCGGCTTCTAATGGTCCCATCTATTAGGTGTTTTTTTCAGATACGGTGTGATTTGTTTTCATTATTACGTGCTGTACACTTGGAATAATTCTCGCTATTCATTTTGACGGACGCATGCACAGACCCATGAGTGCGCACACACACACACACGTTCAACCCCTGGCTCCTCCTAGCTGAGTGTCGAGGTGTCCCTGAGCAAGACACCCAACCCTAACTGCTCCCGACCAGCTGGCTGTCGCCTTGCATGGCTGACACCACCGTCGGGGTGTGTGTGTGTGTGTGTGTGTGTGTGTGTGTGTGTGTGTGTGTGTGTGTGTGTGTGTGTGTGTGTGTGTGTGTGTGTGTGTGTGTGTGTGTGTGTGTGTGTGTGTGAGACAACATTGTAAAGCACTTTGATTGTCCACTGGTTACAAAAGCGCCATTTAAAATGCAGTTAATTTCCATTGACCATTTAGTAGAAAGGGGTCTGGCACCTAGATACATTTCCCTGTCCTTCCTTCCATGCAACTGGAGGGTAGAAACACGTTGACCTCATTCCTTCAGCCACACCGTGGATTTATGGGAGTGTTTATGACGACTGTACAGACAGCACTGGATTCAATTAGCACACAAACAGACGAGGCCACAGTGGAACGACTTCGAGGGAAGAGAGAAGAGATCAGTAGGAGCTTTGAGAATAGCTCAAATGTGTCTTTGTTGAAGAGGAATTAGCACGCGTCAATAGTTACAGAACATTTAATTTAAGATGTAGCGCAAACTCAATGCATATTCAGTTTTTTTTTTATTGACGCTTTGCTGAGTAATGAGGATTTGATCTCATTAATAGTAAAAGAATTAGCTCCAATTTAAGATTTTTTTGGTCTTAAAGGCAGTGAGAGCTTCCTCAGAGAGCGGTCTTGTATCTCTGGAGGAGCACACTGTACTGTCAGCCCTCAGACACAATCCCTGACACCTAGGATGAATGCATGAATGAATGGATGAATCAATGGATGGCTGCTCCCTCAGTGTTACATAATAAAAAACTCTGGGGCAGTACAACATTAAAGCATAGACAGAATTTGAGCTGTGATAGATTACAACAAATCATTATGCCACTCTTTCCCCTTGTCTTCGTTTGTGAATGTGTCTGGGGGCTTCGCCTGCAGCGATGGAATTCCAATAATGGGATAGGAGGACAATGGGGCAGTGCTAGTACCACCTTTAGCTAACCTCTGAGTGTGTATCAGACACCACCATGCAACCCCTCCATGATTGGGGGCTGTGTGACAGCCTGTGCTTGTGAATTACAAAAACATGGAGTCATTTCGTTGTTTTTTTACTCGAAACACTGGGCCTCACAGAAGCAAGGTTAATTTCCCAAACTGGGATAGTGCCTGCAAATGCTCTAGCAGTGCCTTTATAGCTCTGTTGCCACAAAGCTGGCCTGGCTGTTGCACTGAATCTTGGCTACTATGAACCCACGGTCAGGCTTCCAAGAGGTTGCAACATCTAAACAACGTGGAGCCAACAGCAGCATTAATAAGAGCGCATATAGTTCATTCAGGGCACTGTCATGTCAGCCACCATCAGGTGTGTGTGTGTGTGTGTGTGTGTGTGTGTGTGTGTGTGTGTGTGTGTGTGTGTGTGTGTGTGTGTGTGTGTGTGTGTGTGTGTGTGTGTGTGTGTGTGTGTGTGTGGGGGGGGGGGGGGGGGCTTCACCGTTGTAGATTTTAGCTGGAATGCACACTTGATCTGCTCTTTGATCCGGTCTGTCTACCAGTGCCAATTAATATGTCTGGTCAATTAGCATAGCACTACAAAGATATAGGAGCCTATGATGCATTAGATATCATTGCAAGTAGTCGGAAGCTGGTTACTGATTGGATATTAGATCCGGTTTAGATGCTGTAACGGCAATAAATGGCGTTGTGTTTAAAGAAGTGTGAATGTAGTCTACCCTAGAACTTGGAAAAGCCTACCCTTGAAGAAGGAGAACACATCTCCATGTAGACAGTTAAGGACACGGCCCTTACCCTATTCTGGCCTGAATCTGTATGCCAGCATGTTATAAGAACCATACTAATATCCCGATAGTAAACTTTGACATCATTCTTCCCCATCATGGTATGACTACTGACCGTTTCACTCGGATGATCTGATCCCTCATCGGTTTGATGTCTTGGAAGCTCTGCTGGTTGACGAGGCTGTACACCAGTATGAAGCCCTGGCCGTTCTTGATGTATAGGTCCCGCATCGACGCGAACTGTTCGGTCCCCGCGGTGTCCAGGATCTCCAGCACCGAGGGCGAGGAGTCCACTTCGATCTCCTTGCGGTAGAAATCCTCTATGGTGGGGTCATACTTTTCAATGAATGTCCCGGTGACAAATTGCACAGTGAGGGCGGATTTCCCGACCCCACCGCTGCCCAGGACCACTACTTTATACTCGCGCATTGCTCCCTTGCTATTGGATTGAATCAAGAGATTGTCGAAAGGTATCAATCTCCGCGCCACATGGAAATTGCATTAATAAAAACGATGCCCGCGCCAATTACATTCACCATTCGTGTCCCATTTTGACCGGGTGTCAATAATTCAATCTTTGCTTGCCGCTGCTCAGCTACAGCAGAGCACAAAGACTCGGTGCCCTAAAATGGATTTCATTGTAGAATTTCCCCCCACGCAGACCAGACATGGAGAACTATGCGTGCATCCGAGGGATGCAATTTTCCAGATTTGCATTGGAGGAATATTAATTCACCGAATCATTGATATGTGTGGGTTTTCAGATCACCCATCTGTGCATGATTAAAAAAAAAAACTTGTTCCATCGAAGACATTGTGAAAAAAAAACGGTTTCACCCTAGAATGGGTTGTGGGAGCAAAAATGAAGCCTACAAGCAGCCTGCTTTTGAGGTCAATGAGCCTATGCTTAATCGACGCTTAGTGCAATAACTTGCGTCTCTTTGTTTCTTTTTCACCATCTCTTGCATGTCTTCGCTCTGTATTCGTTGACCAATACAACCCCCGCCGCCATACTCTCTCGGGCGGAGACCCAACGCTGCTGCGCAAACCATCCAGTCCCCACTCGGCTACCGTACCATGGTGAATATTTGGGAACCTCCCTCTTGAGAAAGATGTACATATAGCCCAATGGCAGCATCCGTTCGCGTTGACCTCACTCGGGATCGTGTGGCTGTCAAACGCAGGCAACCAGTAAAATTACGCGGTCATTTCCGTTCATGTGTTAAAATCGCCATCATTCGGTTGCCCCAGTGACATCCATGGCACGCTCATCCAATCACTATGGCAGCTCGAGGATGTGTCTCCAGGAGGAGCAAAGAGCACCGGATGATGTTACTATGGTAACCCTGCAGCCAGCCGCTGTCCAACAGTTGAGGGAGCTATATGCACAATTGCTTAGCCTTTTAAACATGGACGGGGTGCCAATAACAATAACATAGGATATCCAACAAGATGTGCTACATAACAAAGTTAGATAAATCCATTAACATAAGCCTATTTGATGAGGTCCCTTTATATTGTAAACAGGTTATAGCTGAAATGGAGGTGCCATTTTACACCAGGCTCATAGGCTATGTAACACCCCCATGGCGGTTAGTTTAAAGGGCCAGTGAACCCAAAACCTTACACTTTAATAGACCAATCTGGGTCTAAAAATAAACAAATAACAGAATTATGACAACTGGAGAAAAGTGCAGTGCAGTAATGCAATTACAGTACACACACACACACACGGTTTAAAGCATAGTACTTAATTTTTATTATAATTTTTAAGATTAGGTTTTACACAGTTTTTGATTTACTTGAACAAAACTATTCACAAACATAAAAACATAATTATACACAAATATTTAAGAGTGTCACATAAACCAATTCAAAAGTAAAACATTATACTAAGGCCCAGTCTATAGAATAACAGATGGAACCACGTGATACTGGCACAACACTGTCATCCAAAAGAGTTTTACAGACTTTCCATCAGAACAATCCATAACAGCCTCGTCGCTATTTCCTATCTGGGCAAGCTTGATCAGTAAGAGTCTCTTTTGTATATTTTTACCCCCCCCCCCCCCCCATTTTGTCCTCAAACTGAATACTCTTGTGATGATTTTACAGACTATAGTGTGTTGAATTTCTTATTTACTTTACCATGCTAGAAAAGAAAGTCTATGAACGCAAACACGTGTCGGGTCAACGGTAAGGCAAAGTTCATGAAGAACTTGTCTAGTCAGTTTTCCAACTGCTCAGAAAGTGCTTGAAAATAATGTTTCTATCTGGTTTGTAAAAGAGCAAACATTCTGTGTGTCGTGTCCATACCTCTTGGATGACTTAAGGGTGATTTCAACTCTGAAATTACTCGCGTGCACATCTACGCTGTATGACATTCAAGCAATTAGCCTAAAAGTAAAATGAACATCCAGTTGAAATAAATTAGGTAAAAATTGTCAAACACGTAAAAACATTAAAAACAAATGAGCAATTTGAAAAAAAAAAACCTAAATAACAAATTGTAGGAACAAAGTGCAATTCTTAACAGCAACTAAAGCGCAAACCAATTTGTGGACACGTGTGTGGATTTCAATTATATTGATGAAATGTTTTTTTTTTCTTTGCAAGCCTATAATATGCTGACAAAACAATTCATTAAACAAGAATTAATATACCAAAACCTATATGTTGAAAAAATGTACAGGTTAAATTTGCCATTAAATGAGAAAATCAAACTGTCAGTACAATCTAACAAATGTGGATGTAAAGAAACGGAAAACAAATCTAAATAGGTCATCTACAAAAATACAGTTTTCAACATTGTATCTTTCCAACAAATGTAGCAGTTATAGTTATAGTATACCACGTTATAATGCATTTTTTTTCTCGTTTTTATTTTATAAAATGTGACCTATATAATACAATTTTCATACATATATATATTTATATATATATATATATATATAATAAAAGCTATATAATTATGGCCTGGCTCATACCGAGGTGTGTTGTCCTGTATAGGCTAGACAAGGCAGCGCCAAGAATGAGCCTCTCTCTTGCCATTGTTTTAACATTGCATCCCTGAACGAAACGGCTTCCCGCAGGCCGAATAACAGGACAGGGCCCTCAGAGGGCCTCTGCAGCTAAGGTCCATGTCATAAATTACATTCACTTTAGCACAAAAGCGGAACGACAAATAAAAACAGGTGTGAAAAAAGTTGGAAAGAGCACTGCCGTTGAACCATCGATGTGTAATCGCAAACCAAATCCGTTTATGTCAATGTGTTTAAAAGAGCCAGTGAACCCACTGTTTCAGCTGGAATTCGAACACTATTCGATAAAAAAATATATATATACTTTTTTTTAGTACCGTCATTGTGTATGAGCGTTATAATGAGCGATGTTGTATATTAAATGCGCCACACACCGTAGCGATATACTATAAGTGTCCGGGAATCCTAACCCTCCCTCGGACGCGGACCCTAAATACATCGCTGCTCAGACGGAGCTTCACCATCCACCCACACCGGGGCGTTATACTACAAGTGTCCGAAAAGCTCAACTTTCTCTCGTACGCCGCAGTCAACCGCTGCCCAGACAGAGCTCCACACGTCCACACACACCGCGCCACCGGGGCCCCTTGGTCACGAAATGAACGCCACCTGCGTTCAGCAGCAGAGTGGAACGTTCACATAGTGTTTGGGGAGAATGGCAAAAGCATAGGATTTGACCCCTTTTCTCTCTGAATTGGAGACTTGTTTCAGTAACGGTGATAAAATGGCTTAGATTACTATGTTGACGATCATATAAGACAAATTACCACGTTTAAAACAAAAACGGTTTTGGGTTCACTGGCTCTTTAAGGTTTTATACTCCTAGGACACGACCTCTTCGGAGGTGTGTGTGCGTTAATATTGAAAGTGTGTGTGTGTGTGTTAATATGAATGTGTGTGTGTGTTAATATTGAATGTGTGTGTGTGCGCTGAGTTCACGTATTTCCATGTTGTTGATTTTTTAACGGAACAAATTTCGGTCACTAGCAAATACATAGTGGAGGAAATAAATAGCAACGGTAAAACTCACACAAGAAAAAATAAAATAAAAACATAAAATGGATACATACTAAAGAGTAATAAAGCGTGTTTTGTTGTGTTCTTTTCATTTCGAATCAACCTGACCAATGATTAGTGAGGTTGACCGCTCCTCATATACACTTGACATCTATGAACCTTAAATTGCATAATGTGAGAAGGATGGCCAATTTTCTAGACTTCTATTTGACAAATAAATGGTGGTATATGTGTGCGTTATATAAGTCAGAGACTTGATAGTAACAACTAAATTATCGCAATACAGTAAAAACCACAAAATCTATGCGGCTGAACAGAACGTCCTAAAACACAGAGTAAGCCTTATATTAATGTCGTCCTGGTTGCGCCTCAACTGTGAGCTGGGATTTAAAAGGAATAGCACTGTTAGTGATGTTCTCGTCGTTTTCTAAACTCTTTGTTTATACTTACACGTTTCTTTAGGCACTTCTAACATTCAAAGGAAAACTAAATGAACAATCAACTCAGCTACGGAGCAAGTAAAAGCACACTAGCCAGCCAAACGGGAACGTAGGTCTACTTTAACTAAATCTTAATACCACTTGTGATTACATCAAGAGTTCACCGACTACACTTTCGTACATCGGTGAAAGGTTCGTCTATCAGTCTATGCGGCGACACAATCTAGGGCTAACGTGGTGGTTAGTATATGTTTTGAATTGACTCTTTAACGTTACTGCCATGTTTTATTGCTGGGAAGCGGATTAAATAGTTCAACGGGTATCTATTTGTCTCCGAACAGACGCGTATGCAAGGCCAAGGCTCGCCAGCAGGTGGAGCCCTGCTGCTGTTGTAGTACGAGCAGCGCGTTAGAAGAAGAACAACATAAAATGGGCCTACCTCCTGGGGCATTTATGGGGCTAAAAAGCCAATAATGAAAATGTTCAAGAGCATGTAGGCTTTACACTCTGGGGATAACAATCTGAATAATTTTTCAACTTTTCTCTAATTATTTCACCCTTTTGTTTTTTGTGTGCACCAAACCAAAAACATCCTAATCGACGGTCAGTCAGAAATGAACAGTTGTAAGCATGAGACATGTTTTTAGGTTTTTTGTTTTTGCAGTTGACACTAAAATATATTTAAAAAAAAACAAGAAGAAGTATCAATATGATTATTCCGTTAGTACGGGTACGTGACATGCACCCGGACAGCGTAGCTTTACCACGTGGGTTTAGCGGCTCCTAGTCCAGGTGAGGACGCACCAGGGGTGGTCGTCGGGGGTGGTCGTCGGGGGTGGTCGTCGGGGGTGGTCGTCGGGGGTGGTCGTCGGGGGTGGTCGTCGGGGGTGGTCGTCGGGGGTGGTCAGCGTGCAGCCTGTTGTGTGTGTGTGGGATGCTCATGGTATTTACAGAGAGGCTCCAGAGCTGCTTGGCACGCAGTCCCCCCCCACCGGGTTACTTGAGGATGATCTGTTGGGAGGGTGAACACACGTCAGTCAGTGGGGCGACCACGCCAACGATCACGTTACCATGCCGAATATGATCATGATGTCACACATGAAGAGGTCATCAGGAGCTAAAAATACATATTCCACATATTAGGTATTTCTATTTTCTGTCATGAGAGGCTGCATCGAGGACGTACTTTTTTCTTTACAGATTAATTCATAACTAACGATCTTTACAAATGGATGAGTTATTGTAGTAAAAGCGTATTTTCTTTCGTAAATTAGGTCATTTTGAAGATTTGGTGGAGTGGGCGGTGTGCACTATACATTATGTCATTAAGAAGAGGCTTTTATCAAACACGACTTAGAAGAATCACAGTAAGTCTCACTAGTGTTAAACCCAAGGTACGCTGTTCTCTCTCCAGCTAGGCCTTGAACTAGGAGCAGAAAACAAGGGTGGCAAAGTGTCTTTGTTGTTATTGTTGTTTTGGGTTTTCTATAAGGGGTTAGGGTCATGGGTGAATAGGGTCTTTTTCTTTCTTTTTCGCAATACATTTTCAGGAATGTTTGTTATTGTCTACTTCGTCCCGGTTGGATCTGCTTGACCGCTACTTCCAGATCTGCTGTTGACCTGTCTGCGACCGGCGGTCACTGCAGGCCAAAGACATTCAGAACCACTGTCTGCTTCTGCTGCTCTGCCTGTCTGGGTCTGCCTGTGGCTGCGGTTGAGTCAGACTGAGCCTGATCATTTCGGGGGATGGGAGAGGCCTGAGTCTGTGTCCTGGGCTGACCCGCGCGTGGCCACAGCGTGATCACCAGCAGTCAACTGCTGCCCGGCTAGGGCCCGGATGTGTCGTTGTGCGTCTGTTGTGCGTCTGAATGCAGGAGCGTGTGGCGCGCACAGCTGCTTCTGTGAGCTCTGCTTGGTGCCACGGCGACGCATCGCCATGGGTACCTTCATGGATGTTGTTTTGTGTTGTGGTTGCACCGCGCGCATCGCCTCGCATTGTTGTCGTTTGGAGGCACGCCCAGCTCTCCCGCCCACGCGTGCTTGGCGAGGAACAGGCGCGTTGGCGTTTCGGTCTGTGTGGCTTGAGAGGGGAGCAGCAGCCAACACGGGGGGTTGCGGGAGTTGTAAGCAGTTAGCTGGCTGAGTGCGGTGGGCTGGAGTGTGGGCCGGCTGGAGTGATCGGGCATTTTGTTGGCGGGTTGTGCGTTTATCCCGGGCCATTTTCCCTGAGCTGTAGCCTCTGCTCCTTTTTTTTTATCATTTGAAACTATTTAATAAAATTCATATGTTAAGAGTTTATTATTATTGTTTGTATTCTATATTGCAGCTTCTTATCTTGGGTCAGCATTATAACATGATTTAATTCCATTTTTAATCGTTCATTTACTTTTTTCATTCCATTTGGACTATCTCTCGTTACCGTGGTAATTTAGCTGTTAGCAAGGTGCAGCATAACAAGTAGTGCACTCTGAAATCAATATCTTAAAACGATCGATACACAACATTATAAACAATGAACATATAGTGGTAAACAAATATATATAGTGATATATTAGTGGTATGAAAAACAAATCGGAATATAATGTAATATACAACATGTCAGAAATGTAATACATGACACAACATGAGCAGACGGCTAACACTACTGACAGATGCTCGGCACTTGCTTCTTCCTAACCAAAGTAAAAGTGGAGTTGTGACTCCATGTTGAAGGAAAAATAGTAACGTACGAACAAAGAAATAAGCAGAAACCATGCACAAAAAAATAAAAAATAAAAGAGGATTGCAACACAACGACTATGCAGATGAAAGATCTTTAAATAAGTGCTGCCGGCCACAAAAATAAAATTACATGAAAAATACAAAATTCTAAATTGAAACGAGGAGGCCTGGAGCAGGGAGACGGGCTGAGCCAGCGCCCCCCCCCCCCCCCCCCCCCCCACCTGACTTAATGAAGAGCACTTATTTAGAGTTCAAGGATTCATGGAAAGGAAGCGTACAAAGAAAATAAAAAGAGCAAACCTGATTGGCCGATGCTGCGTAGGGACTTGAGGTGGGAGCGTTGGCTGCAGAGACAGTAGCGGGAGCAGCACTGTACATCATGGGGACTGTGTCGGGGGAGGGGGAACCATGGAAGCAATGGAGAGGGAGGGGCAGCGTTATGGTAACCACAGAGACGTCGCTCTCAACGTCTCTCGCTTACGAAACACAGAATGGCGTTAGCGGCAGACCGGTTTGTTTCCAGTTGGAACCAGCAGATGGCATGCGATTGCTGATACATACGTACACACGTGCACACACACACGCGTCCCCGCACACACACAAACGCACAGGTGCACACACGCACACACACACACGCACACGCGCACACACACACACACACACACACACACACACACACACACACAAGTGCAGACACACACATGTACACACGCGCACACACACACACACGCAGCAAAGCCACATGGCAAATTGGAGTGAGAGCATAGAGAGGAGGGGGCAGTAGCCTATAGAGATGACTAAACATCACAGATAGGATGTAACAGCTAAAAGTTCACAGCAGTTTTGGGACCAGCTAAGAGCAGCTACATATGTCGCTTGTAGAGTAGTTACAATGTCTGGGATATTTATGTTTTTTGATATTGTCTTTTTTCGTCACTTTCTTTTTAAAGAACGTAATCTTTTCATCCAGACTGGAATGATCATCACATTCAGATGAGATAGTTATATAGCTGATACTTCTGAAGACGTATAAGAATCGTATCATTATTACTGCCTCAGAATAAAAAGGGGTTCAGACTCCATGTTAAATGTTATCCCTTGTATTTCTACAGCATCCACATGTATCGTGTTTGCGTGTGACCCATTACCTAACCCTATTACATCTACGCCTCTAATTGTTATTTCCTATCCCCCCATTGAAACACACTGCTTTTGTACATCACTGCTAGGGTCGAAAGGAAAAAAAACAAGAATACATTTATATTTGTAAATCAACCGAAGAAGCGATCCACACGCATGCAACTCCACTCATTTCCAGACATGTTAGAACAAAGAGGAGACAAAGTGCAGGGGACCTACCAACACTGGTAGCAGGAGCCATGCAAAACACTGACCCTGTGAGATGACGTGATGGAAAACACAGGTTAGGTCCGGACTCGTGGTTTCAAGCATGGTGAACATACAACACTGGTAAAAAGTGAGAGAGTGTCAAGTTTGTCTAAACTAAAATCAAATCGCACACTGAGTAACTGTCACAGTACTAAAGCACCAAAGTGTAATTGAAGAGTGTGAAGGGTGCATTATGTAAACAACAAAAGGAATTGGCATGCTGGGTTACAGCGCTGCAGAATCACTGGCTGCAGACTCTACAAGTGAATGCAGGGGTGAAGGGTCAATGGCAGGGCAAGTTTATCTAGTGTTGTTGATGACTTGAAGCAGCAGGAATTCAGTGTTGACAGAGAGGCTTTACGTGTGGGTTTCACAGCTCATGTCTTCCTACAAGGTAAACCCCAGTGCTGGGTCCTAGACTTAGTTGAGATTGAGAATTTACAAAACACGTTCCCCTTTTATATGGACCACTAACATCCTGATAAGCAAACAGTCATTGCCGGGAAATCCTGCTACCTATTGGGGGTTAACACTCAACAACAAGCTGTTATTATTCAACGGCTACACCTTGTGGAACAATTCAAGACGCTTCGTATCGTCCCCCACAGAGAGGTCCGCGAGTGGACCCCCTGCAGCTCGAGAGGGTAGCCTCACCTGTGGGGAAGTAGGTGGGCTGTTGGAGGTGAGCGTTGGCCAGAGCCTGCTGATAGTGCAAGAAACTGGGGTTGAGGAGGTGGCTGGCCCCGTTGCTCTTCTCCAGAGCTTGTCTCTTTGGTAGGGTGTGCAGCATGCTGTGGGGAAAGGCCTGGCGAGAGACACACAGGGAAACTCAGTGGGCCGCGGCGCGCTGATCTGCGCCACTAGCAGAGCTGCATGCATGCTGTTATTACATACTACACACACGTCCTCGTTACCAATAGAGGTAATATGACTATACACTAAGGATAGCAATGGGTGACCGTATTCAAGGAGTTACAAAACAACAATTACAACACTTTAACCGAGTACATTTAAACGTAATCAAATCATAGGCAGTAAATAATAGACCTAAGGTGATCATGATATTATGCACAAATACACAAATAGATGAGTTCTAGGAGGGGGTTCACCCAACGTAACCAAATCATACGTTATCACAGTATAATCGTAGCTACATGCAAAGCAAAAGGTCAAAGTACCAGGTCTAATGTTGCCTCGAGGGGTCGCTTCATTGCTTTGGCAGTCGACTGAGTCTTAATAGCAGGCAGCGAGCACATGATGGCAGTGGGCCAATGGGATTCAAGCGTATTAACATACAGGTAACAGCAAGCAGAGGTGCATCATGGGGGACAGCATTGCATTGTGGAGGATAGGTGAGAAGGAAAAAAAACAAAAGAAAACAAATCTGATTGTGGTGTACCACGTAAATATGCATGCACAGTAACGTCACCGATTCACGGCGGTCATCACAGTCTAACAGCTGGACTAGGACAGTCTGGGCTTTCTACCAATCACTGCTGCAGAACAATGCTAGAACTACAGAGTGTAGGCTATGGTCAAGTCCGATTCTGATCCGGTGCTATCATTGAATGGCAACATTAGTTGATCAGCGGTTGTTAATCATACGAAAAAATAACTATTCCTTCTACAGCAAACGCTACGACAGAAATAACATCAGTGATATATGCATTGTAAAAATGTATTTTAAGAAGAGGTCATATTGTAACACAGTGCCAAGCATGTTATTTGAGGTAAACAGCTTGGTTTTAATAAAGGGAGCTATCTAGCTGGTGAACAGACTAACCGACCAGGGAAGTATTTATCCCAGATCACAAAGCAGAGAATGTGGAGCTCTGTTTAAGTGGCCACGGCTAATCATTTCCATATCCTAAGACTATTGTGTGTGATATAGTTATTATGGGTTATTATATTATTAGACAGAGAAGCGATCACTTGTTATTATAGGCTGGGGATCATGCAAAACAATAAATAAAAAGGTGAGACAATGTAAATGAGGGATTAAAACAAAGCCAAGGATACGAATGGAATAGTGGAATATAACAACGATGTAAGATGGCGGCTATTAATGCAGTCCACGGACATGCAAGGCATCTATGAAAGTTACATTTTCTGAGTGAAAACAGCTTGTTGCCAATGGATAACAAGCTAGCTAGAGTATAGCTTTCAGAGAGCATGGGTGCAATGGGAAAAGGTCAATGTAACATGATTAACCGGGCCTGTGTCATCATTTCTTTTGGGACATTTTAAATGAGTACTAAATTATTACCCTTGCCAGCCTGGTACCTGTCAAATAGGGAGAAACGGCCAGCTGGTTCAATCGTTTTCGATCGTTTTCAATGCCAAGGCCATGAACCTGCTTTCGGAGCTATTTTTCAGTTAACTACGGGGCCGGGCTCCCAAATGAAGTGCCGGGTATCAGTCCAGCAAACCCCACCTCACACGATCACAGTGTTCATTTGAGGATTCGTTCGTAAATTTACCGGGTGGCGCAAAGGCCCTTAATATCAGGGACAGAAATGGTGTGTATACCTTATGTTATTGTAAGTCATGATTCACGACCGAACCAAGGTAATTAGTCCGAGGGTTACAGCACAACAGGTGACGTTATCAAGCCATGTTAATAGCGATAGACACTAAAGCAGCGCTCCACATTCTGTGACGACGTCAGGGGTAAAAAAAAAGAAAACACAACACCGTAATCCGTTAGAAAGCACCAGGGAGACAGTGTCCGCGAAAAGCTACGACTAAAAGACAGGTGCCTACAGTCTCTCGCCTGAGCAGCGTGTACAGGTACAGGCGCGTGTGTCCGTCTTACCATGGCTGCGACCGCCGCCGCCTGTGCCACCACGGCCGCCTGGTTGACCTGCTGCTGGCCAGACTTGATTTTGGCCTGTAAGTGTGCAGGAGGGTGGAAATACTTGCACTTCTCCCGGGAGCAGCGGCTCTTGATGTAGTCCATGCACACGGTGACCGTGTTGTCGCTGGTGTCGATCATGGGGCTGTCGCCCGGGTGGGCGAAGCGGCAGTCCGTCTCGCCGCGCGCACAGTTCCCCCGCTGGAACTCTCGGCACACCTGGGGTCAGAGGTCACACGCCATGAGGGCCTGGGGGGGGGGTGGTTGCGGCGTCGTGGACAGGAGTTCAGTACAAAACGGCCATGTTTACACCTTTTGAATCTCTCGTCAAAAAGGCGATTTGAGGAAAGAAACGGCCGTGGGATCGAGACGCAAAGAGAGTTTAGTTTGTCTAAACGAGGGGCACGGGAGACGAAGACATCCGTTGTCAAAACCACCCCTGGAGGTGGCGTACGCTACGTACAATCTAGATTATCGGGAGAGGAGTCGCCGTCTAGACCGAATCGCTCGCGGAAGCGTTCTCACTTGCGTAGCTCAGACGTCGCCGGTCGTCGACCAATACGAAGCTAGAGGGCGCCATATACAATTTGTCGGAAACATCGCCGCGCTGTGCATGCTTTTCTTACGATTCTACGGCTCCTAGACCTTGCATTTCGTAAACATGGTTTTCTAATAATGCCTTTCCCCGTCGTGTTGGATGTTGTTACGGACGTCTGAAATAAATACCCGAATTTCCGACCTGTAATTCCGAATTTGACGGAAGAAATCGTTTGTTCCCCCCCGAGTTCCGAATTGTGTTGCCCGCAGTAGAAACAGGCAGCACCTTCAGTGGTTTGGGAAACAGCCTTCGTTTAGCCTGTGTGCCTTGATTAGCAGATGCACCACAGGTGTGCAGCCCCAGAGTCTAATCAGCCTGACTCGGGCAAGGTGAGGCTGCTGAAACAAGCCGTCAGCCATCGGAAACCTCTAGGTGCACGCTCACGTCAAGCAGGCATCTCTCGTAAACGGCCCCTACTTGTAAACAGGATGCGACGGTTGTGAGCGTGCTTGTGTCAACAGATTGTTTTTTTTTTTTTCATCTAGATACAATCGAAACTCAAAAGCGGCTGCAGAATCTAGATGGCGGTCTTGTGATGGCCTTCAGCCCTGCATGTGACATGTGTCATTTGTAACCTTTTGATCGTCCTCCAGGGCGGACAGTACCTCTAGCTTGTCCGAGCGCTGCTTCTGTGAGGGGGAGGGGGAGGCGTTGGCGTTCTGGACCGTGACCGTTGGGCTTCCCGAGACCAGCATCTGGTTGCTGGGGAGCATCTCGGCGGACATCAGGCCCATCCCGTGGCTCATGGGCGTCAGATAGGGGCTGTAGCTCAGGCCCGAGCTCGGACCCAGTCCCTGGGCCATCGAAAACGTGGGCTGTGAAGGGTAGCGGGGGTGGCATGTTAGTGGCACTCAAGTTTATTACAAGTGTTATCTCGTTCCAATATGGGCTCTTGTTAAAGAGGTGCACAACCTCAACGGGACTTACCTGAATAAATAAAAGGTTGAATAAAAACAAGGGATTAATGTTCTGAACTAGGTTCAGAAGGTAAAAGTCCTCCCCAGAAATGTGAGTCATCCCGCCCAGAGTTGCATTGGCTGAGATCAACTGCATGGCAGAGCTTTTACTTCCTCCACCTTGTTGTTGGTCTATGGTGTGGCAGGTGGGAACGTGCTCCTGGCCTCGCAGCGCTTACCATGGCCTGCATGCTGGTTCCAGGGATCATGAACTGCATCTGCTGGGCCAACATGGCCGCCGCAGTCTTCTGCTGGATCAGGTTGTTGCGGCCGTTGATTTCCAGCTGTGTTTTTAAGTGCGATGGTGGATGGAGATACTTGCAGTTTTCTCTTAAGCAGCGACCCTAGAAGACAACAGGGGGAGCACGGAAGATATAATTAAATACATAAAAATGAACATTTTGTCATCAGCAGAAGTAGTGTGCTTATGTTGCCACTGTAAATATCGATTTAGTATTGCTAGTGTTTTGTACCTTTTTTTACTGATGAATAGCACTTTAATAAATACCTCGAATATTAGATATTGCTTATAGCTAGCTTGTTTTAGCTCTCTCTCTCTCTCTCTCTCTCTCTCTCTCTCTCTCTCTCTCTCTCTCTCTCTCTCTCTCTCTCTCTCTCTCTCTCTCTCTCTCTCTCTCTCTCTCTCTCTCTCTCTCTCTCTCTCTCTCTCTCTCTCTCTCTCTCTCTCTCTCTCTCTCTCTCTCTCTCTCTCTCTCTCTCTCTCTCTCTCAGAGGACAGGGTGCAGTTTATTACTAATTGGGTTCAAGCTGAAACATGTCATCATCGTTTTGGGTTTACAGTTATCCAGTTTCCATATTTGTAACTTATTATCACCAAGTGGTTACTGTTGCTTCAACAGATATTAAAAACACCTCCAACACGCTGGCATATCAGCCAGGCTATCCTGGATATTAACAAGCTATTTATCCCCTCATCACACTTGGCAATAAGCCGATTGTTGTCATTCCTGTCCATCAAGCAACCGAACAAGCCTAATCATAGATAAGCCCCCTCTGTCCTAAATATGCAAATAAGCAAATCCTTTGATACAGTCAGGCAAGAACTAATTTCTAACTAATAATAACTCCCCCCCTCCTGGGGATGTACATCAATCTACCTCCTGCCAGAGTTTGTGTGACATTACATGACATACAGACAATTCTTCATTTTGCCTCTATAATGGACTATAATGCACTGCAGGCGAAGTCTAGAAATCCTACCGAATAGCTCTAATGCTGATACTGATCTCTTTTTCAGACGATACACAAGCTATAGTGTAACAGTCTTTTGGACAACAGTCAATAACACTGTAAGAGTGTGTGTGGATGATGGCTGGTTTAAGAACTCAGACTCAGTCAGACTCGGGCCAGATGAGGCTGCTTAAACCAGCCATCATCCACACACACTCTCCCGCAAACACACAGCAGTAATAGAAACAGTTCATCTAATACTCCATCTTTGATACATTGGCATCCTGCATTACTATGTCCAATGGCAATATCTAATGAGTTGCACATGCCCATTTCCACGCGTGCTCCCGTACCTCGGTGTCATAGCAGCGTTCCCATGATGCACTTTCCCACGTGTGCATTTAGTTCCCTTAATTTTAGTGTTCCCTTTGGAACAATTATGTCATTCTGTTCCGACTCCCGACGCTGGGTAATTTACTTTTCCTCATAAATGGGACACTATTCCGCCTTTAAATGACACAAAGCTCTCCAGTCAGGCCGTAGAGATGCTGGAGCAGCTGTTTACTCACACACAGTTTGGCCTTGTTCAGAAACAAAAGGAGGTCACTAAAGGCGCGTGGATTTAAACGAACGAGGGTTGCTGTGTCTTTTTTCCCCCCACCGAGTCAAATTCATCATGTGCTCATCAGTTTCCCAACGAAGGCAACGCTGCGATGTGGAGACCGCCCGCGAACACAGGTCCACTGTGCGCCTCGCTTAGAAAATAACGAAGCCGCTTGCGTTTCTCCATTTTCGTACTCCCTTTACTCGAGGACAATTTGGGACATTTTCTTCGCACACTTTTGCACAAATCCCTCATTTCATCTCACACAACCAAAGGCTCTTCAGCCAAAACGCATCTCTAAGCCCCAAGAGGGGTTTGGGAAAGAGGTCCTATTTTCCACGATACCTTTCCTTTTCCGTTAGCTCAGTGACCCCTCTTGTGCGGATATCATGACGTGCATTGCAGAGGAAGCCAAGACGTCTTTAGGCTGGAACCACGGCTAGTCCGTAAATGTGTCATGTATCGGTCATTGTGGTTAGGGATCCTTGCTCCTCCAGGGGTCGGCGTGCTGCCAGACTTCACTGTACACTTCACCTAAAGCTGACCCAGCAACGCTTTGCATTTTGTGATATAAACGGCCACTGTGTTGTGTGTTAGTTGCTTACGTGAGCTTGTTGGGTTATGTCAACAACATTCAACGCCACACTCTGGTAAGTATCCAACACATGCTTCCAGCAGAACTGCACGCTCATAACGACCAATCATTTCATCCTACATCACAAGAATAATGGCTTATTGGCTAACATGAGGCTCCATAAGATACTTTAGTCTAATGAGATTCCCGGGCTGCATCTAAATAAAGTAGGCCTATAAATAGCTCTTTAATGCATTCTAATGGATGCCTCGAAACATCAGCGGAGGATTTAGCATTCGACAATACGGGATCGCAATGGGTGGCATTGCGTTCAAGTAGAACAAGCCAAACGAATGTGTGTGCTCGTCCAGACGAAATCAAAAGCTGAATCCTTTATCTGAGTTTCTGTAGAGGCTATGCAAGCTGTGTCTGAGTACAGAGTCTGGGGCACAAAGTCTAACATTCATGACCCAGTCCTGAGGGTTCTGCATGCCGGTCAAAGGGATTCTTATTGATTAGCAAATATTCTATGTTCCAAGGCCTTTCAGGTCTGTTCAGCGCTCAATACTTGCTCTGTTCATCCTCGATTCAAGCAGTCATACTTGTGCCAGCTAGTTTTGCCTGACAAAAAAAAGGAGTGGTAACCTTAAAGGGCGGGGTGGTGTAGTAATACTGGTTTCTCAATAATGTCGGCTTTTGCAAACATGTTTTAGTCAATGATGTATTGACATGTACTCGAAGCCATGTGACACCTTACAACAATATCCGAAAATACAACTCCTCCTGATTGTGTGTGTCGATCCATCATGAATATGGACGTTTTTTTTTCTTATTGATGCGAATCCGCCAGCAGTAATGGAAGAAACATTGCTCCTTATTCTTTTGAGATTACTGCTCTCATTGTTGCCATAGCTGGTGTTAAAACAGTTCAAACATACGACTCGCTAAGAAAATGGTGACAGTGCGTCACACACACACGGGTTAACGACACAGTCAACAATCACAACCGAATCATTAATATTCACGAGAATGTTCTATCATCAACAGACCCACACAAATCTCCTGGGCCTGAGCTGTTTATTTAGATACACAGGCCTGCAGGTATGTTTGGATGCATAGGGATGCTACAGCAGGAGAGCTGTGAAGGTAAGCCGTTCTGTGTGCACCTCAGGAGCATATGCTGAGCCAGAGATCTTGCAGTGTATGCAGATATTCTAAGAAAAGCAGTCACTAGGCTTCAGCCTGTAAGTGTGGGGCACAATGAAAGGCCTGAAATAGAAGACCTCACAAGATATAATAGTAGTAACTACACACTGTACAGTAGATAATTACAGTAGTACTACATAATTATACAGTTGATTAAAATCATACCAGATTTGTCTTAAGCCATGACACGGCAGTGCCTTTTTCGTGTGGAGGTTGAAAATAGTGGAATAATATTTCCACTGTGGTTAAGAAGGAGAGGGCACACAGCGGGCATCATGTGCGCTGGTCACAAGATACCAGTTACCATGCAAAACCATGTGCACCGAATCAAGCCAAGTGAAGAATGTTGTCGGTAATTGGTGAATCAGCGAAGCCCCCGCCTCCCGGCCGCTCAACACACTTGAGCTGTTAGCTGTTTACAGACCAGCCTGAAATGAGCCAATGGACTCCGGGTATGCAGCCAAACACAAACACTGCGGTTTTCAGTGTGTGCTCTAGTGGGAGTGAGCGCTAGGCATACAGATGTGATGATATGTGGGCCTATCTAAGATGTGTGTGCATCATCGTAGTTATTGAGAGGCGGAGAGTGGCTCATGAATTGTAACGCTATCCCGGTCTATCGCAGAGCAATTACCATCTCTTTCACTTCCTACATGAGCGGTGTATGCCAGTTGACAGTCCCCGGAGCGAGAAGAATAACAAGAATACCAACAACAAAGAACAAAGGAGAATAAATAGTTTTTTTGACAGAGCATTATCCAAAACATGGAACTGAAACGGATACTGCTCCTCCAAAGCATGCTCAGAAGTCCTGCCCTCTCTCTCCCTTAAAACACACATTTTGAAGCACCCCGGTCCAGGCTTTCTGTCGTGAGATGAGAGCGCCCTGGGAGTGAGGTGAAGGTCTAGCGATGCCGTTTGCCACGCATGGGGGAAAGAGACGGGCTGACAGCACTCTTGACAGGGCCGGAGAGACAGCCACATTCAAAATCCCCTCTCAGACAACAAGCTATTCATCGGGGGAGAGAGCTGTGACAGCGTCACATGACTGCAGCAAATGCAGATTTGCCATCCAATCTCTTTCATTGCTGCCCTGTGAATCCAGGCCCAATATAGTTGTTGTTATTCTCAACCTTTTCCTCTAGAAACAAGCTACTGATTGAACACTTGATGAGTTGAGCGACGGCCTCGCATTACGAGAGCACGGTGACATAACGTTCTTGGCGCTGGAGTGTGAATTTTAGCATCGGTGGCGTGGGTTTAGGCTTGTGGGCATTTTAATCCCGTTTGTCATGGGCGCTAGTTGGTGCCCACCATGCATTATTTTAAAAGCCAATGACAAAGCCAATAAGCAAATCGGGCTTCCACTTGTACCTAAATGAACACAGAAAAGATGAGTGAGGAATACGCTTAGCACAGCTGTTTAAAAGAGCACCCCTTTTCCCCCCCGAGAGGAGAGCACACACCCAGAGGCATGACTCTGGTCACATTGTACAGGAAAACACATGAGAGGTCTGTGTTGTGGATGTGGACCCATGGGGAAGAGTGAGTCAATAACAGCCTGTGTTGGGGAAGCGGTGGCAACCATGTGACACTGGCCAAGACCGATGCCGTGTCTGATAATCTGGTATCAGTCGGGGCTGACTTCTTTCACTTCTCCATGAGGAAAACCAGAGGGTTGCCCACTTCCACTGCACAAGCCTTTTAGCTGTGATCTGATAGTTACACTCAGAACAAATCCAACACACGCAGTTTTAAGGTTTGATCAGGAGGTCTGATTCAGAAGGATGTTTTTTAACTAAATGTATCTCAATTATTGTGAGTCAAAATGCAAATTAGCCAGAGGGCGATGCTATGTTGCTATGCTAGGTTATGAGAAGCTGCATTGAGGAACAGCTGTGGCCATTTGTCAAAAAACCCAGAATAAATGTGACGTAACTCGACTGAACAAGTGCTGCATTTCAAACCTAATGCAGCTTTTACTAACCAAAAACCGATTCTATAATAACAATAGGCCTAGTTTCAAAATTATATAACTCTTACAGTTACTAAATGATTGTTCGGTAAGTGTTATGCTTTGTTCGTCTCTCGTGAGTAAAGAAATAGTGAGTAAAATCCCTTACCTTTAGAGAGTCAAAGCAGGCAATAACTCTCCCATTTTCCACTTGGCAGCTCTTTGGTGGATGTGCAAATTTGCATTCCTCGTCACTACGTGAACAAGTTCCTCGCTGGAACTGCCGGCACACTTCCAGAGTTAGCCATTTTGTGTCTCTTATCGAGGACATATTCAAAGCCATGGCCAGATACTGGGGTTATTTTTTTGGAGGAGTTAAAACGTGACGTCACACGTGCTGACAAATAAAACGATCTATCTATGCGGAGATGTCCCTCATTGTTAAAAAAAGAAAGAAATTGAAACAAAATGAGTTGTCCTCCATTAGCCGATTGAGTGTATCAAGGCAAAAGAAAAACAACACAGAATGTGGAAAAGTTAACAGCCATACAAGGAAAAACCAAGGTAGCTTGTTCTACAATACATTCAAGTGTAAGTCCTCTACATCGCCCGTACAAATGACAGGCAAGAAGACTTCATGGCAACATCTGCAGACACCCGTCCGTTACACGAATATCTTCCTTCTCCTCGAAAAGCCTAATGCGCAAATCTGTGATTTTATTGGCCGTTGATGGATGATTTGCAGGTGAGGTATGTCGGAGCAGGATGCCTTAAAGGGAGTACAGGTGTTGTACGGTGGCCTACACAGTACGGCTTCAAGTAGGGGAGATCTTGTCAAAGGCACTTTCTGTTGGTGATCTGGAAAAGAAATGATAGAAACATATTTCTGTTAATTTTCCATGAATAAGTTACCTTCATGATGTGTAGAGTACATGCTAGAAGGACAATGCAACATGCAAAACTAGTGTATACTATTTTTAGCACATTGTCATCGTCACGGCCTTCTTTAATGCGTTTCACACTTCAACATAACTTTGACAAAACCATGAGGTTTTGTTGACAGCTCAGCTCAGGGTGAGCTGACCTGAAGTCGGCTCTTCACAATTACTTCCCCTCCACAACTTCCGTCTACGTCTTTGTGTTTGATGGATTGATAGGTTACGCCAAGACCAAGTAAAACAGTACGTCCTGAACAGGCCCACATTTGCTGTTGCGCAGATCCAGCCACATCTAGACAGGCCTACATGTAAAACTCCTTTGTGGGCCAGATAAGGGACCCAGGGCAGTTGGTCGGGGTATAACAGGAAGCAACGAACAATGTCATCAAAGAACCAATCAGGCAACAAATGATCCGTTGAAAAATTCAGAAGGGAAACGTTTGCACAATAAGCCCAATAGCCTCAACGCTATAAAAAGGTGAGCGGTTAAGATTCTGAAACTATGCCGTAGTCCATTCAAAAGCAAATCTAAATATGCCTATAGTCGCATTGGCTGCTTTCATCAAAAAACATGGCCATCTGAATCTCTTCATCGCTGTAAAATGGCCTCTTCAGACCCACCGTCTCCATTCATGGTTTGATTGGGTAGTTGATTAGCCTACATTTCACTCTGGAACATCTCTGATGGACTAAATTTAACTGGGTCACCTTTACTGTGCCATGGCAGAGGAATACACTTGTGACATGCTTTTCATTTGGATTGAATCCCAACACGGCATGAAAATGAGAGAATACATTGTATAATGCAGTGTTCAAGAATAAGAATGTATTAAATATTCAAACAGAAGAATCACCATGTTTGTATTCAAACATGTCAGATAACACAAGGAGCCACCCTATGCACATATAGTGCAGTGCTTTGATGTGTGGTATCAAATGAATAACCCATGTAATACAAAAAGCATGTCAATTCCACATGTTCACTCCACACAAGTTCACTCCCTGCTTAACGGTTAGCCAACCAGTGTCTACCAAGTCTATACAGCCGAGGCCTACCAAACAAGGGAATCACTGCTACGAGTCGCATATGGACTCGGGTGACCTAGGAACAGGACAGACACACTTAGCATTGAAACACACAGGAAGTCGCCGAGCAAGCAGAAGAAGAAAAAAAAAGTTAACTTCTCCAAAATGAAAGCGTTTATACAAAAGAGGAACTCTTTAACGTAGGACCTCAGCAACCCGAGTACAGCTCACACTCCCCCTCCACTTAACATATGTCCAGAGCCATAACCTCCTCTCAGCTTTTAAGGCATGGTATTTAAAAGCATTATAAAGCAAATTCCTTTGGGCACAAGTCAGGAAACGGAGCAGGGAAACTACCCACTCAAATCCTGCACGTTCTTCTGTAATCTCAGTCAACGTGCTATGGATAGTTATCCAGCCCATTTGCCATGTGCCGATGATTCAAACGAGAGTATATTTACCTTATTCCCAGTGCCTACACAACAGCTTAGTTCCACAGACCGTAAAGGAAAACCAGCGTCTGCTCAACTGTCTAGCAGAAACCACAGGCAGAAACATTTCCAGCCGACCCCTTCCTGCCTGTCTGCCCGCCTCCCTTAAGGCCCTCCTATGTCTGGAACTGGCCAATAGGAAATCAAGAGGCAGATACGCTGCAAATCTGGGAGACCATTCCACACTGACAGTCTTTCAGCAGCCTGTCCTAACTGAACCTTTACATGTAATGCCTTTGAATATAGGCGTAATGAAAAGTGGAGCATTAACATTACAATCATACTTTATGATTGCACCAGGTTTCTAACAAATGTGTTGGTTTGAGCAAATATGTAATTAGCCTCTATACATACCAACAAGAGTCTGAATGCAAGTAATATGATCTTTAACCCTACCCAGGGAGCATATCAGTTACATTTCACATTTTGGGTTCCACCTAATCTAATTTCCCATTAAGCTGTTAACTGAATTGACGTCTGAATTCAACAGACTACTGGTCTCCCGGTCTGATGGCAAGTTTAGCTATCAGTTGGAAATTTCAAATGTAATCCCACATTCTGCTTGCTGTTCACTCTTTTACAGAGGTTTGGAATCATGTCAGGTGTAAGTTAGCATTATTGTCTGACCTTACGTTAAAGTGTGTATTCCTTTAGAGCAGACATACATCATTGACATTGGAATATTCTAGACTCAGAACTTGATCAAAAAAGAGGTGACAGATGAAACAGAATGATGTGAATATAAAAGCAGATGTTTTAGATGCTCGTTTTCTAATTGGATCCAAGTCTATTAGTATACATTCAAATGTAGTCCCTTTACAATTAGATACAACTATTGCACCACTTTTACAACCCAATCATGAACGCCCTTGCGTGCCCTACATATGTTCTTGCACGGATGACACATCTGTGTAATTGATTTTTCAAGTCAATTCAACATTTATTTATTTATTTATTTAGAATCGTCGTATTTCAGTTCGGCTGCAAAATGTGTTTACTTAGTTCAGCGGTGTCCACATTTGGCTTGGCTTTTTTTTAAATAGATAACACATTATTAGACCACCAGTGTCTAGAACAAACCGAACTTGTGAACGCAGCGTAACTAGTCCATGCATCATGTATAACTCACTACGGCTAGGGCCAACGCTGCGTTTCTAAACAACCATGACAATACAAAATAGGACAAGCAGGCCTTTAAAAAAAAAGAAGAGAAAAAACAGTTTAGAAATGCGAATGCTAGGGCTAAATAGACCATGATCCCGCACATAGCATGTAGCCCAATCAGATAGTCTGGGGCTCGCTTTAGGGAGATGTCTGGTTAGCAGAATTAGCTCCAACATGACATGTCGTGGAGGACAGCCATCAGTCGTAATGGCAGAATTAATGGCTGTTGGAAAAAAAAAAAGCTGTGGAAATACACTGTCGTTGGCGTTACACTGCACATCGTATCGCACATAACATCGGCTAGCTAGCGGCAGGTAGGGCAAGCTAGCAGCCCGGGGCAGCACAACTGCTTACCTCATCATCATCACCACCACGGAGAAAAAGAACCGCTCCCCGGGCTACAGCAGTCATGCACCAGCCAGGAGGACACCGACACACGGCCCAGCAGCACCATGGAGTCTAGGGGGAAAACGAGATGTCAAGGGAAGTCGACAGGCACTAATCAACGGTCCATTTCAGCCATGAACTGTTTCTCAACACGTCAACTGCAGTAACATTAGCGCGTCAAATATTGGAGGAGAAATGGGCCCCGGGCAGCCGAACTCCGTTCTCGTTACTTTGTGGCACTGCACAGATTTAAGCAACAAGCTTCTGACAGCTTACTGTACGACTGCCAGTTGAAGCTGACAAGGGGTGTCCGCTTGTACATTATAGAATGCACACAAGTGTAGCGACTAAAATATGAGGTTGGACATCGATACAGTGAATATGAAACGTTGTGCACACATTTATAAGCTTGAACAGTATCACAGCTTAGCGTTTAGGGCAAAGCGAAGGCACATAAATAAACAGAAGCCACGTATGACCCCTACAATGGGATATGGTATGTTCCGACAGAATGCCTGGAGGCTCGAGAAAGGCAAGGTTTTGCTTGTTACCACGGAAACAGCAGTGAAAGGTTTCCCCCCTGCGTTAGTGTTTTTAACAGATGTCAATATGTTCATAACTAGCAGTCGATTGTTAAATAAGGCAAGGAATTGTTTACGGTGAAGAAACAATATTTATACTGAGAGACATTGAGTAGGAAATACTCAACTATATCATGTTTATGTTTTTATAACATGTATCATGTTCATGTTTTTATCATTCGTTTCTTTATTTAATATTTTATAGGCTCAGGTTAAAGGTCACATAAACTAGGCTAGATGCTAGCACATGTATAAATAAATTATAATTATATAATTATATTGGAATACAGGATCGTAAGCTCACAATTAAGATCAATTAAGATCAATAATCCAATAATTTTTTATAATTTATACAATCTAGCAATGTACAACATTTTTATTATTATTACATTATTAATAATAAATAACTCAATGTTAGCTGTGCTTTTCATTTTACTTTCCATTAGTTAAACTTTCAGTTATTCATGATTAATTACACCAAATAAGAAGCAGAAATAGGGAGAAAGTTCAAATGTAGACTCAGGGTAAATGGCATTACAATATAAATATCCCTTTGTTTTGTTCCTTCAAATGTTATGCTGTATAGGTGGTCATCCTCTTACCAAATGTAACATAAATCCAGATGTCTGTTCAGATTGTGATTTGAACCATGCAATACGTTTTCCTCTGCTCTATTTACAAGTGTAGAAATGTTGTTCAACTGCCGTATTTTTACTAAAGGAGACGTTAAACTAACAAATACAGAGATCGACAGCAAGATTGAACTGAGTTTGAATTAAGCTATAAAAAAAAACTTTTTATTTTTTCAATATTTCCTTATGGCCGATAGATGTCAGTATTCCCCTATATATATCGCTGGACAGAAAAAATACGCAACCCTCACAATTCGGTTTCTACTGTCACGCGCAGTGTAAGATACCCGTCTTTACATAAACATAACAGCAGAGGGAACCAAATGACCAGGAATGGCCAGCTATTGCAATTATAGGCCTTCAATCAGGCCAGACATTAAACAGTATGCTTTTCAAAACATATCATGGAAATGATGACCATTGAACAAAGGTCAAGGTTACACACACACTCTCTTGTTAAATGGTGTTAAAGAATGATTAATAGACGGTGTTAAAAATATGAATTTTAGTGACCCAATGAGGATTATTGATTATTGTGATATTTGTGCTTATTTAAGAAATATCCCATAATAATAATAATAACAACAATAATAATAATATTAAGAAGAAGAATTAAAAGACGAAGAATCTTTTAATCAAATAAATATGCCTTTTCCTAGTTGTACTGTCATTATCAACACAACATCATCGTAGGCCTTCCATAAAAACTGTTAAGAAGTCGAGTTTATTTCGGACTAAACACATTATATACGACACGTTCAGTAGCACCAGCTCTTGTGCTCATTTCACCACCACCACCACCACCATCATCTTCATCATTTCATCATTAAGAGGAACATGCATGTTCTAACGCAACGATAGCTCTCTCCAACCACCACTTCGGTGTCAGCAATACCATTATTTTTACATTGAAGAAACACCCCTCACTTATGTGCAGATTTACCGAGTGCTTTTCCAGTGGCTCCAGATGACTCTCGGACAGCGTGGTGAGGCGGTGAGTCGAACACCATCATGGGATGAGCAACACAAGCAGACGTTGAAAACAGAGCTCATGGCTGTCCACCTCATTTACACCATGGCCTGATGACTTGGGCATCGGTGGAATCGCTTATCAACCTCATTCATTACAGCTTAATTGGACATCACCACAAGGAATAATAATACTAAATTAATGGTTTTGGCAGCCCTGAACCCATGCACATTCTAACCTTTTAATTATGCTGTGTCGCGGAATCCAATTCTTTGAAATGGCTGTAAGTGTATTTCCTGACACCATTTTGTGTGCCAAGAAAAAAGGCATATGCAAAGTATCTATGCATGGATTTTAGAATTGCTCATTCGTGCCAAGACAATTTCTTGCCCCAAAGACCATGGTATCTTCACCGTGGTTGGTGTTGGATCCATCTAAACGGAATGTTTTGGTATGTTTAATGCAGTGGTACTTAATGTACATTTTCGCACCCATATTATTATTACTATGCATCCATGTTTATCATGTGTATACATCATCAACATGCACACACAAACACACACACACACACACACACACACGCAGGTACGAACACACACACAAGCACACACACACACGGACAAATTGACTTTTAAATCAACCCTAGTTTGAGGTATAATTATGTAGCATGTTAATTAACTTTAAACTGACTTCCAATCCTCATGTTATTGATGCAGTTATAGCGTGGCACAGTTTTCAGTGAAACCCTTTAATGGAAAGTTGATAATTTACTCATTGTCATATGGATATCACATGAGCACAGATATTATATAATATATATTATAATATATAATATTTAATAATGGTCCTCATACCCAATTACTAACCCAACACACTCATCAATATAAAATGATCATATTTTGACTGTTCTGCAATGAGATCTGTTGTCATTTATCTAAATAGTTTTATAGAAACACACACACACTTACACGGACCCACACAAACACCCCCCCCCCCCCCCACCCCACCCCCACACACATACAGACATAATTAAAGTAAGACTTTAATTTGCACATTGAGTGTGGAAATTAAACTAAAAATCTCAACCTGCAAGCTTAAATTAACTGCAAAGGTCAATAGCAAGTTGACAAAACATGTACGCTTGATATACCCATCTAAGAAGTCATGTATAATGAATAATAATTAAAAATGTCATCGCAATCGGAGTTAAAACATAATGATTTATTCTTAAAAAAAATAGCAGCAAACATTTATTGAGCGTTTAATCTGATCATCGTACATCTCGAATGAACATCGTGGGGGGGGGGGGGGGGGGGGGGGGGGGAGGCAAATTAAGACAGCAACAATAGTGTTTGTGTATTTGGCATGCACCGTTTAGTTGAAGGGCTCGGAAGCGGCAAGACAGCCGAGGGGACAGACCTGTTGTATTATTTGTCCATTTGCTTTGACGGCGGCTGTTGGGAGGACTGGCAGTCTTCTCCGGCGTTTAAAGCTGCTGCCGCTCGCCGAGCATGTGAAAGCAGCGAGCGTGACGGCGAGCGCTACGCCGTCTGAATGCCGATGGCCTCATTCACGGTCAGACCGCCGAGCAGCTACTGCGGTATTATTTCATCAGCTATTGTATTGAAGTGTCTTGTGTCTGCTTGTATAGAGCTAAAAAAACAAACAAAGAAACAACAACAAAACAACAACACCATTGTTCTTTAACCATTTAAACCAAGGAGTTATTGATATATCTATAATTGTTTTTTGGGTTTGCCTATCTGAGAGCTGTTGCACTCCCAGCCTTTTGAGGCGGTGCGCTGTTTGAGGTTCTTCTCAAGGTTGGCTCTATTCAAAGGGTTTGTGGGAAGCGTCGCCGGGCTGGGGGCTGTCCGATTTCATCTGAACATGTGCTAGTTGAAAATCCGTCGACACCGTAACCGTGTTCAAGGGCTGCATGAATAAACGTGACTTGTGTTAGTCACAGTACATGAACGCCTACTATCGTTGTGCGACTTACCGAAACAATTCAAGGCGAGACCAAAGAACTGGGAGATGGCTCGTTCCCTCTCTGCGTCTCTGTGGGTGACTGGCTTTAGCGTCTGAACCAACCGCCATCGACGACGTGAAGGAAACGTGGAAAGTTAGTTCACGTCTTCAATTGGTCAATCTAGGGGAGGGCTACATGTCTTGATTTAGGGGGTGTAGGCCTATTGGCAAAAGCATACGCCCAACTGCACTGTAATATAATTGAGTTAAAATTGAGAAACAAATAAATTAACAAAAGAAGACAAATGATTTAAAAAAAAGTTGTAGGTATGCCCCGATTAAATAAAAATATGATTTGCATGGAGGGTTACGTTGACAAAGCAGGGTAACATATACGTTTTCATATTGATTTAGTTTGGCTCTCGTCGTTTCCTTTAGAAGTTCCTCCCCAATTCTTAGTATAATGTGGACACGTGACATGCAACAATCATTTTTTTTCCATTTTTTTTTCATTACATTTTCAAGTGGAACAATTTGTTTCCACAAACTGCAACAGAAACATTGTCTTGACATTCACAAATTCACAGGTGAATGTGCAACAAATAAGAGTGTCTTCTGAAATGTTCCCCAGCCTTCGCATTATCTTTCAGCCCTTGGAACGCTTATCACAATCTGACGATAAACAACCAAGGCGAAGAATTAAAGCATCAAAAATGATCAGTAACTATTAGAAAGGAATCGTTAAAACCACCCATTTAAAGATTTAAGACACAGAAGGGCACCCCAAGGCAGAGCTGCTGTGAGACGCAGACTTGGCAGTTTCATGACCATAAATAAAGTAGCAGAGCACTCGTTTCACACTGAAGCTGGTAGAACAGATAGATACAGTAGATAGATATGAATAGTGACACGAAAAAAAAAAGAGAAAGAGCGCCAGAATATGCCAGCGAGATCGAGAGAGAGAGAGAGAGAGAGAGAGAGAGAGAGAGAGAGAGAGAGTATATATTAAAAGTACATATTAATACTGTTCCTTCAGCAATTGCTTTCATAAGCTTCCCAGCGCTCTGGCCCTTTCCTCTTTATTTGGAGAGGGACCGTGGTGTTTCACCAGCGGGCGACTTGGCTGGTGTAGTCTTCGGTGGTGGCCGGGAAATCGCCGGCACTTTCCTTCCCTGTCCCTGAGCCTCTGCTGCCTCCTCCTCCGCCTCCGCCTCCTCCTCCTCCACCTCCACCTCCTCCTCCTCCACCTCCACCTCCTCCTCCTCCACCTCCTCCTCCTCCTCCTCCTCCACCTCCGCCTGCTCCCCTGGAGCCCTGGGCCTGGTGCCGGGGCAGCCAGGACCGGACCTGTTCCCTCTGCTCCCGCAGCCATCGCCGCTCCTCGCGCCGCTTCAGCCGCACCTCCTGGTGCTCCCGCTGGCGGCTGAACTGGAAGCGCTGCAGGAACAGGTCCTTGGCGTACTCGTACAGCTGCATGTCCAGCACGTTGAGCTCCTCGATGCGCTTGCGGACCGGCTCGCTCAGGTCCACGTTGGCGGCGCGCGTGCTGTTGATCTGCGTGAAGGCGGCGATGAAGCGCAGGCGGAACGTCCGCTCGAACAGGTACTGCGTCTTGCGCTGGAACTCCGTCAGGCCGTAGAAGGCCATGTTCTTCAGGTTGCTCATGGCGCTGGTCAGCAGGGTCCGGCTGCGCTCGCTGTCGTTCATGGAGGAGAGGTTGTAGCAGCCCACCAGGCTGAGGTCGGCCAGCATGCGCACCTGCCGGTTGTTGGCCAGGTTGGAGGGGCAGTCCATGAAGTCCGTCAGCGGGACGCCCGACCAGTCGTCGCCGCCGTAGCAGGTGGGCAGCTCGTCCTGCGTGGGCGAGCGGCCGTCGCACATGTGCAGGGAGGTCTTCCACGTGGCGCCCCGCTGCACGTGCTTCCACTCGCTCAGGTAGCGGGAGACGGGGTCGCGCAGCATGGTGATGTAGTAGAAGTTCCTGCGGCACACACAGGGAAAACACACAGACACAAAGACAAAAGGCAGTGAGGGAGAGCGGCGACGGCGGCGGCGGCGTCACAGAGGGCCGTCCTGCGTCGCGTCGACAGATGGCAGCTCCTCTTCCTCTCCTCCTCCGACGGCGCGCTACCACTCCCAAGGTTGAATGCTAATTGGCGAGCGGAAAGTTTGGCGTTTGGGTCTCGTCTGCGGTGATCATTATCATCACAGCGTCGGAGGAATCAAAGCAAAGGCGTTTGTTTGCGGTCTGTTCAGAGCTCTGACCTTTCACCGCCGTGTTGCGACGCCTACCAGCGCAAACACGACGCAAACACGACGCACGCACACGCACGCACGCACACACACACGCACACACACAGCGTCTCTCCCAGGCGTGGGGAATGGGATTGCGCGTCACGTAAAAACGTAACGCGCCGGAAAAGAAGGGATCGGCAGACACGACGAGGGCTGGGAGCCCCTGCGGTGTAGGGTAAAAAACAACAACAACAACAACAACAACGTGTCCTCGCATTGTGAACTTGAACATCCACTCATCGCGTTTGCCAAGTGATTCTAGCGGGCCCATCTCAGCGCCGACGTACGCATTCAACTGGTGTCCTGCTGACGGGGAGCTTTTGGCTGTTTTTATTTAATGAGCGATATTCGTCATGCACGCCAGTGCATCCTGCTCTCCACAGTCCCCCCTCCTCAAAGGCTGTACGCCCGAGGACAGCCGCTGAACGCGGGAGACAAACGACAGAGGCCTCGCTTTCATTCATCAGAGTCCTGCTGTGCCAACAACACACTTTAAGGACGTTTTAAGGGAAGCAGAGAATGCCAACGCTCATGGGTTGGGCAAGGAGAACAGCTGCTGGACTCCCGCCCAAAATGTATAAAAAAACTAAAAAGCTGAGTTTAACAGATTTAATGATAGCAGCACAACAGAAAGGTTGTTAAAAAAAAGGGTGGTTATTTTAAGTGTTTTGGGTTATTTTAAAAACCCTTCACATAATACAACCTACATAAAGTCCTATCCTGGTTGTGTTAGTTTTCACAGGGAAAGAGTTGTTTGTTTGTGGTCTCTGGATGTCCTCTGCACTGAAGGTCGCATCTGCCCTTCAACCCCCAGGGCAGAAGGATCCTCCAAGGAGATCCATCAGTTTGCTGAACCACAGGTACGTCCAGATAAGGGGGGATGGAGGACGGACGGAGGGATGGAGGGTGGAGATGGGACAGGTGTTGGCCGAGAAAGCCCTCCCTGGGCCGGAGGAAATGCTCTGAGTGCCACGTGAATATTTAATGATGCCGCCCTGGAGATCCGTCTGGCCGGATGGAGTGGAACACACCGCTGAGGTGTCACACTGACTCCAAAGCTGCTCCGTGGCTCAGTTCTGCTTCCAAACAACACACACACGCGCACACACACACACACACACACGCACACGCACACACACAGCGTCTCTCCCAGGCGTGGGGAATGGGATGTGAAGCGCTAACGAAAACACGTGTACGTGTATGTATGCACACAAACATTAGCGTGCAGCTCTCGTTTTTGTTGGTGTATTCGTGTTGTCGTTCGTCTATTTCCTCTAATTATCTACGGCAATTGGAATATTAAAAAAAAGGGAGAACAATGTAAAGAAAATGAGTAATTACAGTTTTCCTTCAATAATTGGATTCACAGTCTGTGCGCTATAAATAGTTCATTTGTGCTCTATACTTTGTTTTGTTTAGTTTGAGAAATTCTTCCGTCGATTACTCATAATACTGAAAGCGTGCAGAGCACTGTCCAAACGGCGTTCTCTTAACTACAGCCAGGGAACCAATTATAACTCACAGTCATCTGATAAAAAAAAAGAAACCTGAACGCGCTAATTATACCAATATAAAAGAGATAAAGAAAAGCTGAGTGTCTTTATGTTCTAGCGGTTTCAGGGGATTGGCTCTCGTTAAAGAAAAAACCAAGGATTGCATTTCCTCGCCAGTGAAACTCTTGTATGCGACGCTATGGGAACGGAAGACAGGATCCAAGATTCCATTATTGTCCACGAGGTCATCCCCCCCCCCCCCCCCCAAAAAAATAATAATCCCAAGACTCAAGAGAAATGCACATCACATCATATGTATCAGTAGCAACCGCGGTAATATCTTCAGACATAAACAAACAATGACCAGGAATACCCGCCTTAATATAAGGAGCTGATGTCCGTGTCTGATGTGTGCTTAAAGAAACGTCCTGTCAGTGTGCGGAACGCGCGCCGGCACCGAGCTGTGATCACGACGCGTGTCGGCAGCGAGCGTAACCTCCGTGCCGTGGCGCTCGCTCGCTCGCTGCGGTGCGGGCCGCCGACACGCCGACACGTCCTCGTTAGCGCGTCCCGGGGACAACGTGTGCAGAGAGCGTCGTCTGAAGTGCACTCAACAACCCAAAGGTCAGCTGTGTGGCCCATCAGTGTCACCGCACATCAACCTCACCCCGCCTCACTGGGCAGCTCAGCCTGACTGCTGTGGACAGCCCTCGTCCCAAGGTCTGCGTGTGTGTGGGTGTGTGTGTGTTTGTGTATGTGTGTGTTTGTGTATGTGTGTGTGTGTGTGTTTATGTTTGTGTGTGTGTGTGTGTGTGTGTTTGTGTATGTGTGTGTGTGTGTGTATGTGTGGGTGTGTGTGTGGGTGTTTATGTATGTGTGTGTGTGTGTTTATGTATGTGTGTGTGTGTGTGTGTGTGGTTATGGGTGGTGGTATCGGTGAATGTGTATATTTGTGTGTGTACGAGAGTATGTTGATACCAATGTATGCAATTGGTATGCGTGTGCATATGGGTGGTGATACCAGTTTATGTGTGACGTGTGTGTGTGTGTGTTTGCGTGTGCATGTGGATAGAAATACCAGTGTGTGTGTGTGTGTGTACATACATGTGTGTTTGTTGTGATACCAGTGTACGCAATGACTGTGTGTGTGTGACCGTGCATGTGTGTGTGTGGTGATACCAGTGTGTGTGTGATGTATGTTTGTGTGTGTGTGTGTGTGTGAGGTGATACCAGTGTGTGTGTGATGTATGTTTGTGTGTGTGTGTGTGAGGTGATACCAGTGTGTGTGATGTATGTTTGTGTGTGTGTGTGTGTGTGTGTAGTGTGTGTGTTGTACTAAGAACCTCATTCCTCTTGCCTGGTTTCTTTCCATCCTCTCTTTACGATCAATATCCTACCAATAATAACAATCATAACAATATCGCATCCATTGCACCCGACAAGGTGCTAAAAGTGTTTTTTACGCGACAGAACCCTGAGCACCCGCTGGGAGAGCTTCCAGCCGACGTGCGTTGCCGTGGAAGCGCCGTGGTCGCTGTAGCGAGCAAATGTACCGGGACGTGGCGGTTAATAATGCAGATCCCCTCTACTACGCGGCTGGCACGCACACACACACACACACACACACACACACACACACTGCATGCACAAACACACGCACTGCACGCACGCACACACGGCACACACATTTGCACACAGACAAACACACCAGACACACACACATGCACCGCATGCACACACACACACACAAACACACGCACGCACGCACACACACACACACACACACGCACACACACACACACACACGCACACGCACACGCACACACACACCCAGCACAACGCTGAACCCATCTCAAGTGGTTGAGTCAAAAAGGTCCGGGTGAACTCTGAAGTTAATCATGGATCAATAATGGATGGGAGGCATATTGCTAATAAGTGCTTGGCGCTAGCGTAGCGGTGGTCGCGGTTGCGTACTCGTCAGGGCTTGATAGTTATGCACACTGAACAGGGGTCGTCAGGAGGTCATGGATCCAACACACACGAGGAAGAAGGGGTTTGAAGAAACGGAATGAGATAGAAACAAGTTTCAAGTCTTCTATAAAAAAAAAGTCAATAGAAACGAATTCCACTGGCCTTGCATTCTGACTCCTGTTTCTACTCGCCAACGTGTCCAGATGTTTCTCTTTTAGGAATCGAATCTTTGACTGGATGTTTTGATCGGACTACTGACATGTCTCCATCAAAGGCACGTGGAGACAAATGACCCTGAACACCAGCCGTCTCGAATGATCCTTGCCCCCTCTCTCTCTTGAATCCTTATCAACCAGAACTATCTCAAATCAGCTCACAACGACAAAACTCACAAAAGTCCAGACAGATCAATTGCTCGCATATTGTTCTGCCTCGACATTAAAAACGCACGTACAGCCACAATCCCACCTGCATTCAGCCCATGCTAGGAAGTCCAAAGGAAAAACCTCTTCGGACAAACCTGACCACCACCCACTAGATGATCTCCACCGGTTCAGGCGCATCGCTTACGGACCCCCACGCCTCACAGGGAGAAGGGGCCATCTGGGCTCCGCCACACACACGCACACTCGTCATCCTCTGCACGCGGGTGTCAGCGCGCCGTAACCAACTGGCTTTTAATTGCCTGTAATTAACCTCGATGACACCGCGTCCAGCGCCGCGGCCCCGCCATGATTACATGCTACTCAAATGACAGTGTACTTTTAGCACCAGCACATGGTTCTCAGATAAAGGAGGGAGGGCCAGGGTGGAGGGGGAGGGGGAAGAGGGGGGGGAGGGGGAGAAGGAAGAGGAGTAGGAAGGGGAGGAGGAAGAGGGATAAGGAGGATGAGGAGGGTGGAGGAGAAGGAGGAGGAGGGGGAGGAGTAGGAAGGGGAGGAGGGGGAGAAGGAGAAGGAAGAGGGGGAGAAGGAAGAGGGATAAGGAGGAGGAGGAGAAGGAGGAGGAGGGGGAGGAGTAGGAAGGGGAGGAGGGGGAGAAGGAGGAGGAGGGGGAGGAGTAGGAAGGGGAGGAGGGGGAGGAGGAAGAGGGGGAGGAGGTGGAGGAGAGGGATAAGGAGGATGAGGAGGGTGGAGGAGAAGGAGGAGGAGGGGGAGGAGTAGGAAGGGGAGGAGGGGGAGAAGGAAGAGGGGGGAGAAGGAAGAGGGATAAGGAGGAGGAGGAGAAGGAGGAGGAGGGGGAGGAGTAGGAAGGGGAGGAGGGGGAGAAGGAGGAGGAGGCGGAGGAAGGGGAGGAGGG
>JACYXH010000421.1:0-32500 GCA_026745465.1 Lota lota | reverse complement strand
GTGTGTGTGTGTGTGTATGTGCGTGCGTGCGTGCGTACTGGGGTCAATTTATTTTGATATTTTAGTTTCTTGGTCTTGTTTGTTCAATAAGTTACAATGCCGAGTTTTTGCTTATTCATAAATGTAAAAAGCAAACTGCACTTTACTCACAAAACTAAAGAGTGCACAAGGACAGTGATGTGGCCTCTTGATTCCCGGCCCACAGGTGAACAACAAGTGATTTCCTGTAGTTGAATAGTTAGTATAGTTATATAATCTATAAATGGAACCCCATCCTCGTCTGTCTTAAATCCTATAGCCTATCACGCGTTCATGCTGTGAATGTCAACGTGAATAAGAAGCATATTGAAAGATAACACAGCAGGAGTTCTTGTAATTGCAGTCATCCAAATGCATGGTTTTTAATGCTTTACACTAGAATTTCATAATCTCTGTTTGATAGGCAGAGGCCTACTGTGCCTGAGAGTCGCCAAGGACCAAATACAAATTAGAAAAGACGTACGTTTATGTGTTGGCATACAGCGTTGCGGTGAACAATGTAAGCACGTTTCCACGCTTGTCTCGCCTGTTGTAAACATAAACTGCACAAAAGGTACACTTTCCTTTACGTAGCAAAATACATTGTGTAACAAGGAGCTTCAAGAACTCACTAAACTGCAGTGGCATTTAGTTAATTATAAACGGGACAGAAGCACTATAGCCACGCTTTTATCTTTCACGCTTTTATCTTTCACGCTTTTATCTTTGTCTGTCGCCGTCTGACTCTATTCCGTTCGCCATTGTTTCTCTCTTCTTTCATAAGGCAAGCGTGAAAACACCCGACAGTACAGTCGGAGCTTCTTGTTACGGTGCCCCCGTGTTACGTTTACTCATCAAAGGTTTCAAGCATCAAGATGTCAAAACGGTGCACAACGTTGGAGCTGAAGCGGTTGTAGCTTCGGCTTTTCAGCAACGCTTTTGGCCTCCGCGTCTGTTTGGACGGACAGTGGAGTCTCCGGCATTTTCCTACTTTCATATATTTTCTCGCCGTCGCTTGGAGAAAACACGGCGTGCTTATGATTCATAACGTCGGTGTTGTTGCTAGCATAAATCAGTGCTTTCCCCATTAACTTTCCACTATATTTCTTTCCCTGGGAGAGAATGGATGTGTGGATCCGTCACACGGCCTCTTAAGTGACACTTGTAATGGGCTTGCCCATGGCCCATACTGTGCCATGGAACATTTAGCTGTCTACTTGGCATTCATGATCTGCAAGGCTTTCATTTGCACAAAAACCACTGCGTATAAAGACAATTTGGCTTGCTCATTATAAAGACATAATGCCTCAGAACTTAATGGCATCTCGCAGGAAAGAATCGAAGAAGAAGAAAAAAACATTTCACCCCCCTCCAAAAAATCCTGGAATGGCTTCTATGGCCCTAGTGTTGCATTCTGGGAGAGTTGTTAAAAAAGAAAAGAAAACGAGAGAGAGGCAAAAGTGGTGTGGCCCCGATATACCGGAAGGTTCCACAACACTCGCAGAGGGCAACTTAATATTCCGGAACGATTTTTTAATGGTTTTATCTTGACATTGGCCAGGAGTGACACACGATAGCGTTCATGTGATCAATGATTCGAGTGCACCGCGACACGTTTGCCCGGATCAAAAAAAAAAGATCACACCAGAAACAAATCCTCAAGTCCCGATATTAAACACACTGTTCCCAGAACCCCACCAGTACATCCACCTCGACACAATCCACCAGACAGAGAGATACCGTCTGCCTTCAGATCCAAACATTAGACCCACTCGAGGAAAAGTCCTAAGTGTTCACGTCAGTTTGCACGAGCAGCATAATATCTCGTCTAATCTATATCCTCTCAGCCTCGCTGGACGTAAAGTTAAAGCCTCCTTGTGAAAGCAGGGCTGTGTCGCGCCACACACCGCAGGCCAAGATGCTTGTACAGAAATGGCTTTGCTAAATAATGACTCACCCCCCCCCCCCCCCCCCCCCCCCCACCCACCATCATCCCCGCGGTCTTTAATTTTAGCAGCCATGAAAAGTGACATTGATATCGCCGGTGGTAAGGTTATGGAGACTGATGAGGGCGCACTTCATGGACTTCAGTACAGTGTGTCCTCCAGCCGCCAGACAGAGCAGTAAAGACAATCACAATATGCTATAGGATATACCGATAGCAATGGGGGTGGGTGGAGGGTGTGTGTGTGCGTGTGTGTGTGTGTGTGTGTGTGTGTGTGCGTGCGTGCCTGCGTGGGATGATGTGTACATTGGACATCAATACCGTTCCTTAATCTCACTGTTCTTACAACATTCAATAGAGTGGAATCACATGGCGACGCCTAACCAATAACACTCTCTCTCTATCTCTCTCTCTCTGCCTCTCTTTCTCCCTCTCTTGCTCTCTCTCCCTCTCTTTCTCTTTCTCTCTCTCTTTCTTTCTCTCACTCTATCCCTCTCTATCTCTCTCTGCCTCTCTTTCTCTTTCTACCTCTCTTTCTCTGTCTCTTTCTCCCTCTCTATCCCTATCCTATATAGAGTGGAATCGCAGGGAGAGGTCTAAACTCCATCTCTTCTCTATCCCACTCTCTCTATCTTTCTCTCTCTCTCTCTCTCCCTCGCTTTTTCTCTCCCCCCCACCCCTCCCATCTCTGTCTCTCCCATCAGGCACCTCTCTCTCGGCTATTAGACCTAATGGACGAGTGTCAGCCCTCAACCCTCTCTCTCCCCCACAACCCCCCTCTCTCCCCCACATCCCTCCCCCTTCCCACAACCCCCTCCCCCCTCCCACAACGCCCCTCTCTCCCCCACATCCCTCCCCCCTCCCCCCCTCCCACAACGCCGCTCTCTCCCCCACAACCCACCTCTGTCCCCCACATCCCTCCCCCCTCCCACGACGCCCTCTCTCTCATACTAGATGGGGACGAAGACATGCATTATTTGTAACAGATACCACGTCTTAATGGTGTCTCCGCTCCACCCGCCCCCCTCCACCACCACCCCCACCACCACCCCCACCACCACCACCACCACCCCCCACCCCCCACCCCAGCACAATGGAGAGTTTCTGCGGTTCTCCGCATCTTGTTCAGCCTTCTCCTGATGGTGACGGAATGGGGACAGTGGGTGTCACCTGGGAGGGAACAAGGCGGGCGGCGGGGAAAGCCTACATTGGCAGAGCGGTGACTCCTTCCGTAACGAGGAGGCGTGCCGCCCTTCAGCGCAGACACTGTCTCTTTCCGCTCTATTGGGGGGGGGGGGGGGGGGGGGGCGACACACACAGGCGTGGAACGTAAGCGAAGTTGTAAGCAAAGGAGAAGACGTGACGTCGGTCGTCGTCCACATCGAGACGATGACAGCTTTGGCGTTGGGGCGACGGGGGGGGGGGGGGGGGGGGGGGGGAATAGAGCCCCACCAGTCGGTTGGTGTGGAGATCATCATTATTTAACAGCATGGTCCCATCCCAAATGTGGGGGAGAGCAGTACAAGAGCAGGGGACAAGGTCTGAGACACGGGAAACCACTTAAGACGACTGAGGCCGTGGCTCTGCAGACGGGGGGGGGGGGGGGGGGGAGGCTAAGGAAACATACGATGACGGGGACCTTTTTCATCCTCTCTTTTTGTTCCAGAAAAGCTTGTCCCACAGAGGAACACGGCTGTGCAGGAATATCACTCCGTATGTGTTTCCTACGGTACAGGAAAGTGAAAGAAGAAATTCACGTCGGGCTGCAGGGTCAAAGTCCCTCCCAACAAAGACACTCGATTCGCAAACTGTAACCGTGCGCTGGGGCCAACACAAAACTGCTGCGTGTGGAGGAGGGACAAGGGCGCCTCCAACGAAACAGGGGGTGGATGATTCAAGGTTCACAAAAGTACAAACTCCAGCCATGGTTGTTTCGCTTGGGAGTCCGCAAACGAAAAGGCAAAAGACAATTTGCTGCCTTCGCTGTACACCACTGTTTTGAGCCAATCAGCCAGACTCAGATGGCTAACGAGCGATATCAGGAAGGAGTTTTAATTACTGAACCCGTCGTTTTCCAGAAACCTCTCACGAAGCGCCTGAGGACACGTCAGATATGAATTATGAGTATGAAGCAGCAGCTTGGCTCTTTCTGTTCTCCAGGTAACCCAGCATCGAGCAGGCGGATCGTCGACACCCGCCAGCCATTACTGGGATATTATACACTGCGTTATTATTTAGCATTAGGGGAATTTATTAGTTGCAATTAAAAAATGCACAAGATTTCATCACCCCCCCCCCCCCCCCCCCCCCCCCCCCGTTTATTCTACAAGGTCAGTGATAGCCAGCAGTGTTGTGCATACATCCATTCAAATGCCGCGCCCGGGTCGGGAAATCAAAGCTAATTTGCGTCCAATGCTGCTAAGAAGGCCCCCTGCTGCTCTGCTGCTGGTGTGCTGCGAGTGGGGGGCGAGTGGGGGGCGAGTGGGGGGCGAGTGGGGGGCAAGTGGGGGGCGAGTGGGGGGCGAGTGGGGGGCGTTCGGATGCTCAATTGTGACAATGTTGGGAGTCCCTCTGTCTAATTATACTCTCCTTTGTCCTGCCTTCATTTCTAATAAAGATCTCCCTGAGAGGGGTGTGTGTGTGTGTGTGTGTGTGTGTGTGTGTGTGTGTGTGCGTGCGCGCGTGCAAGTGTGTGCATGTGCATTACTGAGCGTGTGTGTGAATGAGAGTGTGTGTGTTTGTGTGTGTGTGCTTGTGCGTGTATGCGTGTGTGTACACGACAGAGTGTGTAAGTGGGTGTGTGTGCCTGTGTGTGTGTGAGTGAGAATGTGTGTGTTTGTCTGTGTGAAGGTGTGTCTGTGTGTGTGTGTGTGTGTGTGTGTGAGTAAATAAGAGTATGTGGGTGTGTTTGTGTGTGTCTGTGTGCAAGCATGTGTGTGTGTGTGTGGGTGTGTGCGTGCAACCATGTGTATGTGTGTGTGTGTGTGTGTGTGTGTGTCGCATTGCAGGCATAAAGCATTCATCATTACATTCTACCAAACCCCCTATACCCCATAAGCACCCCAGTACCATCACTCTTTCAATCCAAGTGTTTTTCTGCACGTCCGTGGCCATATAATGGCCTCCGTCATCGTCATCATCATCATCACTTTCCTCTTTTTGCATGAATAATCCACACACACGCGCACACACACACACACACACACACACACAGACAAGCAAGCACGCATACACACACATGCACAGACACACACTCACCTGAACTTCCTCAGCAGGAGAGGGATTATCCTCGGCTAAAGCCCTGATGATGATGATGATGATGATGATGATGATGATGGTGATGATGATGATGGTGATGATGATGACGACGGAGGCCATATAATGGCCTCCGTCGTCATCACCATCATCATCATCATCATCATCATCATCTTGATCGTTGGCGTACAATAAGCGCTGACTCAGCAGTCTAATGGAGAGATGGAGTATTAGGAAGAATTCATATTACACGAAGCCTCATATAGTCCTAAGTAGTGTTGTAAAGGCTCATTGGATCCTAGTGATGCCGCCATGTTCTTTATGACGCTCTCCCAGACTGGGTAAAGATCGCATACGCCCAAAACACACTTACCACTGCACGCATCAGAGTACAGAATATTGAAGTTGCGGTCTAAAACACCACTGCAAAAAAAGGTACAAACGCACCAAGATGATTTCCCCCCCCCCCCCCCCTCACAAACCTTTGGAATTAGTCAATAAAACAGTGTTGGATAAACATACGCTACCAACTAAGCCAGTTGGCAGAAACATTTCTAAAAAGCCTGTTGTATTTGTCTCCCCACCGTGATAGTTTTGAAGATATTGTTTCTGCCGATATTGTGTCTGATTCCATGTGTATTCGCCCTGTGAACAACACATGTTCCTGACGCTCCTGTCACCTCCTCTTCTCACCGTACGTACCCTGCTCGTTTTACTCCGCTTAATCCCAACTCCAGTGGTTAACGTTTGGCCTCTCGCCGCCAAGACCTTGCCAAATGATTCAAGAACAAAGATAAGCATAATAGGTAGCAGATAGCTAATAGCCGTGAAATACATAGGGCAGTTCGAGCAGCTACTTTTACACAATTCCCTCAAATAATGCACCACCTATAATTACAGCCCATAAAACAGTATAATTGTCTTTAATGCTCACGTCTAATGGAAGGACATTCTGGTCATAAGGCCGTATTGTTTGACCTGAAGTGGTGCCACTGACCGCTCCTCTACTTTCACTTAACTTTCACTCAACTCTGATGGGTCTCTATTGCCTCACAGTGACTAAAACGGCCTCGCTAAAAAAACACTCCCTGACTGCTCTGGTCTCCCCCTCAGTGTTTAACTAACGCACCTAGAGTATCCCGCCACTGAAATGTGTGGGACCAGGCAAGAGGCCTCTGGGTAATCTGCGCCAGAACAGTGAGGTGGGGAGCGGACGTCTCCTTTAAGTCTAAATCCCAAACAGGCCCACGAGTGAAAGGACAGATTCTCAACGTTCTGCTGCTCATTCTGAGGGCTCTGCTGGCACTGCAGCTCAGACCCCACCCACGCTGGGAGGGCTTTAGCCGAGGATAATCCCTCTCCTGCTGAGGGAGTTCAGGTGAGTGTGTGTCTGTGCATGTGTGTGTGTGCGTGTGTATGCGTGCTTGCGTGTGTGTGTGTGTGTGTGTGTGTGTGTGTGTGTGTATGCGTGCTTGTGTGTGTGTGTGTGTGTGTGCGTGCTTGTGTGTGCGTGTGTGTGTGCGTGTGGATTATTCATGCAAAAAGAGAAAAGTGAGCAGAGGAGCCACTAGTCAGATGCTACTTGTAGGTCATTGTAAGGAAAGCTGCGGAGAAGCCTTGAACACGAAGGAATGGATCAAAGCTGGAGGAAGAGAGCCTCTGGGTCATCAAGGCGTGCTTGTGTCCGCGGGTGAAACGACTGAGCAGCATGGATGAAGAGGATACGACCTCTTCATCCATTGTGATATAACTGGGACATTAGTGACGTGAGCACATGGCTCCATGGAGAATGGGCTGGGCAATGCAAAAATGATATCGTCACATCAAATGTAACGGATAAAACATCACAGTCATTTAGACTCAAAACTTCCAAATCTATATTTATTCGACGTGTCAGGACTAAGAATAGGGAATACGAATGCGTGCGTCTGCCTGGCGCCCTGTGTCTCTCATTTCAGCCGACTTCACCGTCAATTCCGCGCGTCTAATTAACACTAACTGTGAAGGCGGTGAAGGCATCTCGTGCTTTACTACCCAGACTTTCTCCATCGCATCAGTGACAACAATGCCCCTCTCCTCGCTGTCCTTCCACAGCTTTCCAGGAAATTTGGCTCGTGCGCCAGCGCCCTGGGAAGCTTTTAGCGCTAATACACCATAACCGACAATTAAATTATTCATCAGTGACAAGTTATTCTGTTGGTAAATGGAACACAGCCACGATCAAACAACGCCTGTAGGTGGAAGACATCTTTGTGTGTGTGTGTGTGTGTGTGTTTGTGTGTCCCACCTTGAAGGGCTGATCAAAGCCTGATGATGAGAAAGACAGCGAGGGTGCCAACGGTGTGACAACCTCAGAGCACTAGCCTTCTGGATACATCAATAATAAGTTATAACAAGTCACAGAAAAGCACCAGACGAAAATAGCAAAGCACTGTTTGTGTCACGGCTTGAATATGAAATATGCACGAATAGACGCAAAAACAAATGGAAAATATAATTTCCGGACGAAAAAAAAGATGAAGCTGGATTTTCAATGTTTGGCGATTCCCATCTTCCGAAAACAAACAAAGGGCTTAGGGAATAAATAAACAAACAAACAACGGGCTGGTTAGTGAGAAGGGCAGCGCGTCCAGCTGTCTGCTCGCTCCGTTTGGCGGTGGAGGGGTGGCGAGCTGCCACGCTGAAGCCTAAAGGCTCATATTTACAGTCGACCGGGACCCCCAAACCCTCCTGTGCCCGCGAGATCAGGAGGTTAATCAACAACAGACAGCTATCTGGACCCCCGTCTGGAGCAGGATGAATTATTCACAGCACTCTGTCAGGTGCTGGGGATCAAGGTGGTGGCAGGGTGGGCGTGCGTTTGCACGTCTGTATGTGTGCATGAGCGTGGGTGTTTGTGTGTAGGTATGCGTATGCATATGCGTGCGTGTGGGTGTATGTGTGTGTGTGTGTGTGTGTGTGTGCGTATGTGCGTGCACGTGTGTATGTGTGTGTGTGCATGTGCATGGGTGTTTGTGTGTAGGTATGCGTATGCATATGCGTGCGTGTGGGTGTATGTGTGTGTGTGTGCGTATGTGCGTGCACGTGTGTATGTGTGTATGTGCATGTGCGGTGGGGTGTGTGTGAGTAGGTGTGCGCACATGTGCATGCGTGAGCATGTATGTTTGTGTGTAGGTATACGTCTGCGTACGTGTGGGTGTATGTGTGTGCACGTGTGAATGTGTATGTGTGTGTGAGTGCATGCGCGTGTGTGTTTGCCTGTATGTGCATGTGTGTGTGTGCGTGCGTGCATGTGTGTCCGTTTGTGTATGTATGTGTGCCTATTTACGCTAGCGCATGTGTGTTTGCCTGTATGTGTGTGTGCCCACATGTGTGTGTGCGTGTGTGTGCGTGCATGTGTGTGCGCGTGCGTGTGTCGAGCTAGAATTCCTTATGTCGGTTGGTTGTGACTTGAGGGCCAACGGAAGGAGCCACCAGTATCAAGTTTGGTGCTGAAGTTACTGGACCGTAATAGTCAGTGAGGGATCACCACAGATCGTATCAGGGAGACTAACGGCGTGATGGTCTTGTAAAGACCAGACTCCAAGTCCAATCTACCAAGAGGAGCACGCTTCCTGACTGCTAGCAATTGCCGGAATAAAGACATCACAAATCTCCTTGAATACCACGTCATAGAGCAGGAAATTGATGGTAGCAAAAACATAAAACGCATTCCTCTGGAGAAGACTCTGGTATTTATACACACACTGGCACACACACACACACGTGGGCACACACACGCGCGCGCACACACACACACACACACACACACACACACACACACACACACACACACACACACACACACACACACACACACACACACACACACACACACACACAGTGATCTCCAGGGTGCAGGGGGATAAAAAAACGGGAAGGGCAAAGGCAATTGTAAACAGTAATTCGTTACATGATAAAATATTCAATATGTTGATTTCCCAAATTGAGCGCAACCAGAGGGTGGCTGTGTATGGATCTTCTGCACACTTGGCCCTTTGACTTCTGGTGGCATAGCCACAGTCAGGACAAATGAGCTGCCTCACAACGAGAACAATACTGTGCTGTTTACAATACTGTTCCTTCAGGGTTTTTTGCTAGAAATTGTGTGTGTGTGTGTGTGTGTCTTCGTGCATGTGTGTGTGTGAGTGAGTGTGTGGGTGCATGTGTGTGTGCATGTTTATGCCCACATTTTGTGTGTATATGCTCACCCGTGTGTATGTGCGTGTATTCATGTGTATATATGCGTGTGTGTGTGTGTGTGTGTGTGTGTGTGTGTGTGTGTGTGTGTGTGTGTGTGCATGTATGTGTGTGTCTAGTCTCAGCCACGGTACGGTTCTGCTTCATTAGTCGATTATTCATGCAAGCCCACCTTTACTGGCCAGGACTTAGAGCTGACATTATTATCTACATCCAACTCCTGCTCATTCCAGAGGAAACAGCCGAAGGATTATGGGCCTACAAAATAAAAAAGTCCCTACCCCAGGAATAGAAATGGTAGCCGAATCCTAGTTTTGGGAAGTTTTATTTCACCCATAATAACAGCACACTTCCAAAATAAAAGTGGAACGGAGAACTGGATGGCTGGGTCTCTTCGTCATCATCACCGTCATCATCATCAATTGCGTGTGTTTTTGTGTTATGTGTCAAAAGGGTACATTTGATATATTAATAACGTTTTGTCATTTCCTCCAATTCCTTTTAGTCCAAAGGAGCACAGCGTGCTCACGAGGCCAATGGTAGGATTTAGAATCGTTTTCTTTATTAAATGTACTGTTAAAACTTCAGCAAATGACCGGCCCTGATCGATGAAACCCTGTAGTGTATCTCTAGGCAGTGAAGGAGGGCAAACTCTATACCTAGGCTTTCTTGTTTTAGATACTTTACTAACAACCCCCAAGAGAAAGGATGTATGCGGTGTTTTAAAGCTTTCCATTACAATAGTTTTGCCACCATGGTAATTGTCCCTCGCAGGATGAACTCCTAGTTGGCTTCAACACAGAACACACTGTGCATCTCTTTCTCACTCTCGTCTCTTGCGATAATGCCTCTGAGGTTGTGCTGGGAAGCGCATTTAAAATGAATAGCACATCTTGCCCAGGCTGCAGAGGCTGTTTTAAATTAATAACACTCGTGCCCCTCACTAGCAGTAATGAAAACCTGATCGCATCACAGAACCTTATACATTGTAATGCATGATGAGTTTTGGTGAGTGTATTTGTGCTTCACTGTCTGTGCCTACGGAATAAGCAGCAGCAGAAGTGTTCTTGTGAATAATCTTGTATTTTGTACAGCTTTGATGAGCTCTACACAGATAGCACAAATGCAAATATTGACAACTACGCACATGCAATTTTTGTTTAAACCGATGTGTAAACTTTGTTTGTGGATTTTTCCCTCGGCTGTAGTAATCTGCGGTGTGTTGCGTCGTGCGCTTTGCAGTGCTGACGAACCTAGACAGTATTTTCACGGTCAAATTAACTGAGACACTTCTCTTCTGTTTGGTAAATGGAATTCTATTGATTTGCAGCAAATGTGGCCGGGCTGTGAATGCTCTCTCTCAGTCTCCCTCTCTCTCTAGCTCTCTCTCAGTCTCCCTCTCTCTCTCTCTCTCTCTCTCTCTCTAGCTCTCTCTCAGTCTCTCTCTCTCTCTCTCCGTCTGCTCTGTCGCTCTCTTGTCTGGCTGAAACCGAAGGCTGTTTTCAAGGGCTCGCGACCATGAGAAAACGAGGACCCCCGAAATCAATTCTCGCCCGAGACAATTTTCATTCATTATCATCAAGATCCCGAGCTTATTAAGAATCGTTTCATTAAAGTGCCACCATCGAAACGTGAAAGACAAAAACACCACAGGGATGATAAGGCCCCCGCGACGCAGACATGAATACGCTGAAATGTATTTCGTCAAACGATAAAGTTTGGATTTATACTCCATGATCGTCGCAAAAAGACGCCGCACAACAGGGGGTTTCTAATTGAAGAGCTATTGAAAGATATACATCTAATGAATAGAAACAATAAAAAATGATAAACGAACCATATCTGTGACAACAGATTTACACGAGCGACGGCCAAGGCACACAAATGACTTGTTTAGTTCGTGGGATGGTACGCGGTTTACATACAGATCGACATCATGTCTCATCCTCCCTCGGCACCGCGGAGATGAGATGAAGGAGGCACCGGACCCACCGCACAGTCAGCTGACTTATTCAAGGGGACGATCAATACCGGAGTACTTCATTGTGTGGAAAATGCATAGGGATCAATGTTCCCCGGGCGTTTATCCCCGGCTGGGTGTCACTGCAACGGAGGCAAAGACAAAGTCTTCCACGTGACCTTTGAACCGCGCTGTCCAGTACAGGCCTTGAACGTGTGATTGACAACGTGTTCTGCTTTTGTCCTGTTCCCACTTTGCCTCATCGCACTTTGTCTCACTGGGTTATTGGTCTTGACTGGTTGTTGTAAACTGTTGTATGTTGTTATGTACTGTTAACTAATCAGATCTCAGCTCATTACACCACCCAGATGATGGCAGTCAGAGACCTCCAAAACAAGAGTAGCTATCATCATTACCACACAGCATTATAACGTTGGACAGAGTGACATTATAATGTTACTCTGTCCAACAGAGTCTAATCATTGTGAAAAAAATTATTATGTTAAAACTTTTGCTGCGTAAATGCTGTATCTTGTACTTTTTGTTTGTATTCGTCCATACATTACATTAGCCCGACAAGGGAAGGTAATGAGAATGAAAGAGGAATACAACATTACCAAGCACCGCAGCCTTCAGAAGAGTTGTTTGTGGCTGTGTTCTGGTCGCCGTACGACGCTCGCTCAACAAGATGTGTGATTTATCTTGCTCAGCACGTCGTCCATCGAGTGGCAAATTTAACAGCAAAGGAAGCGGAGGCCTATTCCCAGATTGAAACAAATTACCACTCTCTCAATTATTTAGACTCATCATGGTGAAATGAAGATCGTTCTCCGTACCAGCTCGCGTAGAAATGAGACCAAGAAAGAAAAACAATATATGGAAAATTACAGAAATGTCTTCTTCGTAATGAAGTTGTCGAGTCCGGCTGGAGCTTCGTGATTCTCAAGAACACATATAATAAAAATGTTTCCCCTCTGTGTGGCATGAAAGATATAACCAGACATTACCAGCCTCATTACAAATGGCTTCTTCCCTCTGCAGAACAGACTATGTTATATTGAGTACGGCATAGACAAGTTTCCTATTATTATTTTATTTTTTTGCAGACATTTGGGGTAGAAATTGATATTTTGGGAACCACTTTGAGAACCAGGATTTGAGGCCTCTATAATATTATCTCACAGATGACTACGGATACAGATGACTTTATTGATCCTGGAGGAAATTGTTTATCTCCTGTATACAATCACCTTTCTGACCTGTGATTATCATCCATCCGGCTCGTTCTTGGGGTATTTAGAAGTCAACGTGCTAACGTGCTTTAGAGGACAACGTCCGTCCCCCCCTCCTCCCCCCTCCTCCCCCCCTTCTCCCTCCCTCCATGTCTCAGAACTCTGTGCCCCCAGTCTCTGCGGCGGTGAGGACCCCCACGGTCACCCACCTAGCGCTACCGTGACAGGGCTTCCTGGTCTAGGCGGACCACCAGCTAATCCATCTCCTGGTGCGACACCGGAGAAAGCAGCTCTGCTATTCGTTCTCCTCCACCCCTCGGCCCCACCCAGAGCCATCCTCTTAAGGACCCCCCCCCCCCCCCCCCCCGGAGCAAAGTGGGACAAATCCAGAGCAATTCCATTCTGATCCGCGCTCAGCACACTGCATGTCACCCCATCCCGTCCCACAGCCCCCCAGCAGAGTAGGGCTTGTCAGAAGTTTTGTCCGGATGCGTAATGCTCTTTTATTTGTTTTATTTCGTGTTTTTATCTCTCCCCTCGATTCTTTGTGCCTCCCCCGCCGACCGCTTCAAAAGTCTGCGGCGGCGCACGCACTCGCCCTGAATGTACATCCCGTATATCTGAGGATATACACGAGATGGCCGTCCCAGCGGACGCCTCACGGACAGAGAGAGGGAGGGAGGGAGGGAGGGAGGGAGGGAGGAGGGAGAGAGAGAGAGAGAGAGAGAGAGAGAGAGAGAGAGAGAGAGAGAGAGAGAGAGAGAGAGAGAGAGAGAGAGAGAGAGAGAGAGAGAGAGAGAGAGAGAGAGCGAGAGAGAGGGAGGGAGGGAGGGAAGTTGCGGCGACGGATTGGAAATGATTTACTGTACTGTTCCGACGATTCGTCCGAAGGGAGACAGGGCCGGATACGGAGTGATGAAGCGTTCAGATAAAATAGTCAAAGAACGGGCCTGCCTCATTTCACCGTGACGCTCCCGGGACAGTATTCAGGGAGGGGGGAAATGAAATGGACGTTTTTGTTGTTGTCGTTGTTGTTGTTGTTGTGGTTGTTGACAGTTTGGTGCGCGGTGAGAGCATTCGTCCTTGAGTGAGGCGGGGGGGGGGGGGGGGGTCATAGCTCTGTCCCCGATTGCGGTAGATGCGGCGTGCTGCTCACTCTGGCTGACCTCCCTGAACCCGTCCACCCCCCCCCCCCCCCCCCCCACACACACACACACACACACACACACACACACACACGCACACGCACACGCACACGCACACGCACACACACACCAAAAGCTGACCCCGATGAAGAAAAAATCCAAGCAGCAGACGTGCAAAACACGTTAGTTTGTCTTTTGATTCTTTCTACACAGCTCGGACGTTTAGAGCTGCTTTTTTTGTGCGAGGTTTTTCCTACGCAAAGGACTTCCTCACCCCGATAAACGTGAAAGTAAAACGACTTCAGCTGCAGTTTGACGTCCGCCTGCCGCCCGAAGCCATTGTTATTTTGGCGATATAATTAAATACGCACTGACACAAGCCTGGCTGAATGGAGAGCGTCAGAATGGAATTTAATCCTGCTTTGGTCCACTGTGGACTCAGCAGCTTTAAGCCACAGACCACAACGGGAGGAAGGTTGATGGAGGGATATCTGTGATCCAGTCCCCCCCCTCTGTAGCTCTTCTTACCCCGGCCAAACTGAAACCCACAGCGCGTCCCAAAGCCCCACTTTGCCACGCATTAAGCTTTAATGCGACCCTTCTGTCTATTGATTTTGTAAGCCATGAATTCGCAGCACCGCTTTGATGTCATTGTGATGCTACAGTATGGGAGATTCCAGATAAAATTATGGAGGGCTCGGGTTCATAAGCTTGTTATTTCAGGGGATTATGTGTCCGCAGTTGAATAATCTTTCTTTTTTTTCTTTTTATTCTTTTTGGGAGCATAAACTGGATTATGTTCATGTGTTCCACAGCTGCGATATCAAACGCTCAGTCGTATCAACTCGTCTGTGATGTGCTCCAGCGGTCACGGACTCGGACTCCACTGCGGTTCAGAGGGGGCCCAGGGCCGGCCGAGTGGGGGGAAAGCCCGCCCAGCGCAGGACTTCGCTGACTCGCCTTGCAGGCTCTGCCGCGTAGCACGCCACAAACTCTGACTGTCTGTGTATTGCCGGTGAGAGAAGATCCCCGTCGGGTTTTAGACCTAGCGCTCGTTCACGTGGCTTTCGTTTCCGGATGCCCCTGCTTTACGTGGTGATGAATCGTTAGCGTAAGCGTTAGCGTAAGCGTTAGCGCCTGCCGCGGCGTTAGCGACGCCTCGCGTGGCGTGTCGGTGTATTGGCCCAGGTAAACCCTGAGACCCTCCGTTGTTTCCTCTGTTCTGGTTTATTACGGTGGGGGGGGGGGATGTGTTTTAGCTTGGGTCGACCCACCGGGACCCTATTACCATCTGGCTGGGAGGCGGCGCGGCAGACGGATGACCAGGGACTGTGGACTTACGGTCTTGGCTTCAGTCCAGTGGCTACCCTGGCCCGAGAGCTGAATACACTCACAGCTAAGGGGGCTGGGGTGGCTGTTGTGCAGATCACACACACACACACACACACACACACACACACACACACAAGCGCGCGGACATAAATGCACACACACGATAAGGACAAAAGACGGATTAAGCCGAGTGATAATTACAATTCAAAGATTTATAGATTATTTTTGTCCACCGAGTTCAACGTTTGGCTCGATTTGTTTTGTTTGTATTTCTAAAAGTTGCGTTTTCTCCCTCTACACTTTCGGCCCAACTTTCCACATGGACGGTTCAGGTTGCAGATGTAGTGCCTCAAGATGTGGGCCGTATCACTGTCACGGCGGCCTCATCACCCAGGGCTTCTCTCATGTATCCCTGCTCTGTCAATATCTCTAACCTCGTAAAGGAAGTTACAATAAATGTACTTTTCCTTTTCTGTTTTATTGCGCTGTGTTTTAAATGTAATGTAATGGATTTTAATTCTAGTTTATATAACGCACTTTGTTCATGTGCCTGAACAGTGCTATATTAAATACAGTCTATTATTTTAATCATATTATTATGATTTTTCCTGCTATGACGCAGCAATAGCAACGCGCTTACATTGCCAACCAATCAACTGTCACTAATTACCTAACTAACCTACTAACTCAACGTTTTCAGCTCATTGAGATTCACGTCTATTGATTCGGGGGCGGTGAATGTTAGCTAATGGATTTGCTCATTCAGCGCATAGCTTTTGTTATCGGTTGCATCGGGAGGAGCGATTACCGCTGTTCTTCATGAGCTCTGGGGCTTTCCGAATGCGACCCATTGGGGATAAATAACACCGCGTTTTAATGGGGCACTCCTTTGGGAGAAACAGCGTTTATATGGGGGTGTTAGTGTGTTAGCGGCGCCCAGCAAAGTGTGAAATTGCCACGGTGTGAGTGGCTAATGGGTACGCAGATCTGGCGAGGCGCTTTCTTGTCTGCAGGTCTTTCTAATAATAAGTAGCAATGCTGTTTCTAACTGGAGATTCTTGTATCCTTTGTGTGTGTGTGTGTGTGTGTGTGTGTGTGTGTGTGTGTGTGTGTGTGTGTGTGTGTGTGTGTGTGTTTTTTATATCATTGAGTATTTAAACGTTGCATAGGTACGATTTAAGCGGTATAAATTAGTGTAATGTATTGAAATTGGCCTTACCATCTGTCAGCTGTTAGTGAGTGGAATGCGCTGTGAACATATCTGTTCTGGTTGAATGTGCGCCTGCCTCTTTATGAGACCATTTCGATTTTAGACCTCTCCCGGCACATTTCTGACCAATCAGGGCATCTCTCCCCTAATTGGTTCAGGGAATCCATCTCCCCTGTCAATCACCGGTGGAGAGAAACATAGGAGAGGGAGGGAGCAAGCAGAGAGGGAGAGGACGTTTGTGGGTTGTATATTTTTCTAAATCTTTCTTTTGCTCTTCTCTGCTCTCTCGGTTTACAACTCTCAAAGCTTACCTCCACACCTTTAAGGGTGTGTCTTTAAATACAATAGAAAATGTCATAAAGGACTGGAGTGGTTGATGCACACTTTCCTCCAACGGTTAGTTAATTTAAAACAAGTGGATGAGGTTGGAAAATCGCTGTCACCCACGACAGTCTTTTGCAGAGTTGATGGGATTAACATATTAAGTGTTGGTGACACGGCTGACAATAGGTGAAGCTTATGAATTAAAATCAAAGGGGAAAAGGGCCCCACAGGTTGACAGCTGTTAAAACGTCAGCAATTACACGCCAAAGATAAGGACGCATTCTCCGCATTACAGCGGAGAAGACAGCGGCCCTGTTGGATTCATTATTTTACAGACCGGCGTACGAAACTCGAGTCATTGTAATTCTGGAGGAAGAACAACCAGTTGGATAAAAAAATTCATATCATCAAATAATTGGACCTGTTGATAGACAGTTGCAAACACAAATACTGTTGAAGATACAATTATTGTCCTGGCCACCAGAAAAAAAAAGAAAAAGAAAAATGTAATTGCAATGAAGTGTCAATATTCACTATGAACGTGACTCACACCTTAGTATAGGGCAGCATTCAAAACATATTGTCTAACCTTTTTGTGGAAGATGTTTCACTGACACACATTGGTTAAAGGGAGCCTATCTCAAGCTCTTTTACTTTACCCACACACATATACACACAAACCAACACACATGACTAGTCAAATACACACTGAGGAGCATATATGGAACATATACAGTAGTTTGTGCTTTGAATTCCCTTTACGCCTGCTAATTATCTTTCCCCTCTCCTCTCCTATCTCCTCTACCACTCACCTCCTCTCCTGTCTCCTCTCCTATCTCCTCTACATTTTCTCTCCTTCTCCATCTCCATCTCCTCTCCTTCTCCCCTCTCCTCTCCTTCTCCATCTCCTCTCCATCTCCAGCTCCTTCTCCATCTCCTCTCCTCTCTCTCCTCTCCTCTCCTCTCCTCTCCTCTCCTCTCCTCTCCTCTCCTCCTCTCCTCTCCTCTCCTCTCCTCTCCCCTCTCCTTCTCCATCTCCTCTCCCCTCCCCTCCCCTCCCTCTCCTCCCTCTCCCCTCTTCGTGTGAGGCATATATAACACTGTATTTCTGTGGAGACCTGGCTGTTCTTTTCAGCTCTACGGAGCCAAGGGAATGGGCCGCAACACAGCTCCACGCTCCACCATATACACATACATAAATATATATCAACAATACAACAGAGAGCCTGCCTTAATATACACACCCAGATAGCATAGACTCAGTCCCACCCTAATATACACCCAGATCACACTGACTTAACGCCACCCAAACATATACCAAGATCACACACTCTGCTCCGCCTTAATATACACACACAACTGGAGAACAGGGACTCTAACACACATCTCCGCCCTTAACATACACCCAGACCCCGCATTCAGCTCCACCCTAAACAGTTACTCCACCCTAATACATCAGCGATGTGCATTGTACGTATTTTCTCAACGCAATCGGCATATTGCTGTAACTGTAACCATCGCTACTCAAAACCGCCGTTCGTATACAGAAGAGAATGACTCCCGCGATCGCTTCCCAACCCGCTATTAAAAAATGGTGTCTCCCTCCCCGCTGGCCATTTGCGATTTCTCCGAGGCTAAAACAAATGTAGTTATTCACCGTAGTCTATACGAAGGCCTTTCTTCAACAGATGTAACGAAAGTCATGAAATTAGTCATATGTAGACCTCTACGTTGGGCGTTTATATGATCAGTTGCGATGGCAGAGCAAGCGGAGGCCATAGCTGTGCGTGTTACCGCACTGTGTGGGCTGCTGAAAATTGCTTTGTTATTAATCATGTCGTTTCATTTGAAAGAGATTTGCGGACAGCCATCGTTTTATTCAGAGAATTTCCCTAACCTGTTGCCAACCTGTTAGACTTTATAGCAGCTTTCTATATTCAGGCCAAATGTTATTGAACAAAAAACACAGACCAGCTGAAGGATTACAACGGCTAAATAAAGAGGCCAAATTTGCATGTGATAATCTGAAAAGATCACGTAGGATTTTGTCGTACAGGCTATAGTGGCATTAAAGGATATGCAATACCGAACTTGTACGAAACACTTGGCAAACAGGAATTAGCTGATAGCAAGAAATGAATACGCTTATTTTTAACTAACACGCCCGCAAATAACTCTCACATTGTAAATAGTGAATAGGCTGATCCACAACCGCATACATCCTCGATTACACCCGGGACACGCGGGCAAATGACTCTACTAATACACATCCAGAGAGCTCTCTCTCTCTCTTTGTTGTTTACTGTCCACTGTGGAAAGAGACACACTGGAAGCACACACACACACACACACACACACACACACACACACACACACACACACACACACACACACACACACACACACACACACACACACACACACACACTTTCAGAAGATATGTGTGCAGGCACAGACAGCATTTATGCACTTTACAGATGCAGACACACACACACACACACATACAAACTCACACACACACATGTATGTACGCACACACACACGTCTGTGTATGAATGAACGGAAAACCGTGTCTCACACAGGAGAACAAGTGATGGCCTTTCTCACCTGACTGTCTTATAGGTTCCCCTCCCTCTCCGTCACCATGGTTCCACAGAAGGAAAACAACAGTGGTGTCTTTATCAGGGTGAACACACACACGCACACACGCACTCATACTCGCACACACACACACACACAACACACTCTCACACACACACACACACACACACACACGCACGCACTCACACACCCCTTCACCTCCTCTCCGCTCGCACTCCTCTATTACCTCATTACACACGCATAAGCACAACGGCTGCAATCAACATCTCTATCCCGCCTTCAAATTAGGCTTTAATTGTTCCCCCCATCCCCCTGCTTGCAGTGACAGAGGTTCGCCGGGCGGTTTGTGTAGCGAGACCGCGCGGCGCATCGCTGGAAAAAATGAGTCTGACAAAGTGACCTTTTCCTTGGGCCTCCCAGGAACGCTTCTAATTGGCAACTTTTATTGTTATCGACTGCGACGGACAATGACATCGTTGGGTGGGCTACGACGCGGGGGGGGGGGGGAGTTGGTTTTTTGGGGGGGGGGGGGGCGACGACCGTGGAGAGATGACATGATCCTATAAGCACGCTGGTTTTAAGATGAAACGTTATACGGTACGTTGCTCTCTCTCCATCGATCGGCGCAGATAAAAAAATCCTGGTACCGCTTTATTCCAGAACTTCGCCCTAAAATGGTCCGGGATCGATTGGCGGGGGGGGGGGGGGGGGAGGGGGGGGGGGGCTACAGACGAGAAACTCGGCACTCTGGCGACATAATGCGCACGGCGATAATCGATGGAGCTCATCATGCAACACTATAACAAAGGTCATACCTCAGGAACGGCAGGGCGTCTCCTCAGCGGCCTAATCGATAGTGACATTTTGCCCTGAGACGCGGAGAGAGGGACCAGACACGACGGTCCTCTGCTGGTAATTATCCAGACGGTTCGCCTTTGTGGCGGGACTCACGAAAACACACACACACACACACACACACACACACACACACACACACACAAAGCGCTGCGTGGGGTCTTGTCCATCACAGACGCACATGCACATCCGCACACACACACACACACACACACACACACACACACACACACACACACACACACACACACACACACACACACACACACACGGTGAAACACAAAACAGTTCATGCGATACTTCTTCTGAGCTGCATGAAACATGACTATTCTGTAATCAAATATTTATCCTAGAGATGTGAGACATACACATTGTTGGGACGGTTGTGTTTGGTGTTTCGGGAGAGTTACTCCCTCTGCCCTGTGTTTCTGTTGGTCCATCTGTCCTTCGTGCTTGTTGGAGGTTAATTGAATAACTGGTAATTGGTTTCGTGTGTGTGTGTGTGTTTCGTTGTAGTTTCAAGCCCAGTAACAGTGGAGCAGTTGCCTCCTTCGTAGTTGAGTGTTGTATTGTACCATGAATAAATGTGTTGCCCTTTTGCTTTATTATCATTCATTCATTTCATTTTTGATTACAGTTCTCGGGAAGCCGAGGTGGAAGTGGACAATCTAATGTTTTGCCGTTACCCCCAAAAGGCAGTCATGACAACGATACATGTAATGTTCTGCTTCCTGTTTATTTATAAAACTGGATCCGTAGTTAATAATGTTCTCTGTTAGGCGGTTCAATACCATACCAGAAGAGAGGCTGGAGACCGACTAGTCCGCACAAGCTTTATAACGTATTATAAAGTTATTACGTTTATTACGTATATTACGTAATATATTACGTTCATAACAATGTCGCATGGCATTCTTAACCAGTGACAGAACACGCGCAACTCATGGTCACTGATCAAGTCCCCATTAAGGACATTATGAAGAACAAACATCTGTGAAGTGTTTGTGTTCCAGGCTGGTACTCTGCTCCAGATTGCCGCGTCGTCCGTTATCTATCAGGAGCTGGCCGTTAGCGCCGGCGTGGCCAGATGGAACCGCAGATGGAGCACGCGGCGCCGCTCTGTGCCGCCGGCGCCGCCAGCAGCCGGCGCGTACCGCCGCAAGTCCGTCACGCGTCCAAAACGCAGCCAGAGTTAGACCTTGATTCGTCCGTTAAAAAACAACAAACATCAAGGTGTTTTCATTTCTGAGCCGCTCCTCCACCCTGAGCCGCTCCTCCACCCTGAGCCGCTCCTCCACCCTGAGCCGCTCCACCACCCTGAGCCGCTCCTCCACCCTGAGCCGCTCCACCTTAAGCCGCTCCACCCTGAGCCGCTCCACCTTAAGCTGCTCCACCTTAAGCTGCTCCACCCTGAGCCGCTCCACCTTAAGCTGCTCCACCTTAAGCTGCTCCACCCTGAGCCGCTCCACCTTAAGCTGCTCCACCTTAAGCTGCTCCACCCTGAGCCACTCCACCTTAAGCTGCTCCACCTTAAGCGGCTCCACCCTGATCCGCTCCACCTTAAGCTGCTCCACCCTGAGCCGCTCCACCTAAGCTGCTCCACCTTAAGCTGCTCCACCCTGAGCCGCTCCACCTTAAGCTGCTCCACCAGATGTCAGACGCCCTCTCGGACGCCCCACACCTCGCTGTGCAATGGGACCCGGTCTGAGTGTAGCTTTGAGGGGAGCGTGTGCGGTGTTTGGTTTTGGGGGGGCGGGGGTGCCTAGGGTCAGGGGGAGGCTTGTTAGCATAGTGTAAGTCTGATGACTATGCCAGAAACCGCTGAAAGGTTCAGGCAAATCTCACTCTCTCGCTATCTTTCTCTCTCTCTTGCATCTCAGGTGGCTTTGTGTGTGTTCAGCCTTTTTTTCAAATCCCTCCTTCTCTCTCAGCTGACGAGAGAGAGAGAGAGAGAGAGAGAGAGAGAGAGAGAGAGAGAGAGAGGTTCCCTCTCTCCGGGTTTTTGGCCCGTCATTATGGGGGAGATGTAGCTGCCATGCAGGGGGGCCAGAGCCAGAGCTCAGGGCCCAGAGTTTATTCTTTCTGTACTCGATGGTTCTGGCTCTCAGTCTAGAGCCTCGCTGCGGTGAGGCCACCCCCACCTCCACCCCCACCTCCACCCCCACCCGCTTCCCCCAGATCAGCATGGGGTGGACAGGGGGGAGGCCTTCCACTGATAGCACAGATGCCGATGTGCCCCTTGTTACCCCGGCTCTGTTGTGGTAGCAGACAGCAGACTGCTGGACCCAGACCCCCCCCCCCCCCCCCCCTCCCACCACTGCCGTCTCCCCCTCAGCGCCACAGCTTCAGTTACAGCGGGATTATCTCCCTGTGCGGGGTGAGCTCCAGGGTGGGTCTCTGGCTGTAACCCAACCTACTCTATGGGATCACAGAAGGGGATAACAGGGATCTGGCCTGCGTTCTGTGCCGATAAGTTATGCTATGTTATATTCCCCGTCTGATCTCTCGGCGCTGCCGCTGTTTCACAGCTTATTCCGCATGTGTGTGATCATAAGAGCGAGAGAGCCGAGGTGTGAGTTTCCACGGGCTCGGTGTGAGATGGATATAAAAGGCAATTAGTCATCATATCATGGCGGGGGGGGGGGGGGGGGGGGGGGGCTTTTTTAGGTAAGCTACAGTAGACACCAGATCTGGGAGGGCTCAGGATCAGAATGGATCAGTTGTTGAATGGACAGCTCTGCTGCGGGAAATCCTCCCTATTATCAGAAGTCTGAGCAGAAATCTGCAGAGCGGAGATGTGCCGGTTAGCTTCCAGACGCCCCATTTCATTGACAACCTGAGTGAAAAAATAAAACTCTAAGACGTCTCCGTGAATAAAGGCATGAACGATGTTGACAAGTGGATGTCAGAGCGTGCGGGGAGAAGGAAGAAAGAACGTCAGAAAGGAATTGAAAACCAGAGGAAACGCTGTGTTCGGCGTCAGGTGCCTCGCTTCTCTTTTGTAAACGTCGACACTTCATCAGCAGCCATGCGAAGCTGTTCTCCTTCTCGGAGTGACAGTAGAATATTCTAGTTTCTTCTTTTCCGACTCCTGTGAGGAAAGCCCACACAAAACACTCGTTCCCTTTCCTGCCGCAGTCTGCGGTGGCAGACATTTTCTTCCTGCTTATTGGGAAACACAAACACACCAGCAGCTTCAGTAGCCTGAATGCTGTGGTGGAACGACGGTAGTCAACGTTACCAAGTCAAGGGCCAATGACTCGATGGCTCTTCAGCTCTCTCCATGGCCATTACCTTGTTACCGCCATTTTGACTGGAGAGGCCATTACACCTTGAAATCTGCTCACCCCTGGTTTTTATTCCGATTTACGTCTGCACTGGCATTTGTATTATTTGACCTTCTAATGCGTTTCTTTATTTCTTTCGAACGATTGGCCATGGTCTTTGCAATGTCTCTTTTTTTTTATGTGTGTGACTGAAAATGTATTTTCCTTTCGGTGTGTGTGAAGCACTCTGGGTTGTCTTTGCCTTCCCTATAGAGTGACGAAGTGCGAGGCGGCCCGACAATGACGCGAGTCACTGGTCCTGTGACTCTGTGGAGAACCGTAAAAATGCAATGGAGCCGTCACAGTGCTTACAATGGCAGCGGATCCTGTGAGACAGAAGCGGAGACAGAGCGCCTCATTCCCACCCACCTCTAGTGGCGTCCCCGCCCTCGGCTTGTTTCCCGCAGGCTTCTGAATGATATACGGTTTTTTTCTGCTCCGTCTAAGGGTCCCACAAACCCGGGTTTCTTGGCCAAACGATGCTGTGAAATACGCCCCCCCCCCCTGTCCCCCCCCCCCCAGTAACTCTGCTGTGGTGTCATTTTATGGCACCAGGGGTGCTGTTAAAAAAAGTTGATTTTCCGCTGTTCAGCAAAAAGTTTCTTCTTATTCCTTCCGTATACTGCTATTCCATCGCAGGCAGGTAAAATATATATATGGGCTGGCTGTCACCTTTTTTTTCTGTCTACAGATTTCTTTTTCTTTGCGATTCTTTGCCTTTATTTAAGTTGATCATTTTAGCCGTGATCACATCACAGAAACAATTGGGATTGGCTTTTAAGCGTTTGGAGGCACCAGACCCAGAGAACCAGAGAAGAACATGTCCCAACGCAGCGTGTACATAAACGAGTTGCGTTTCTGCGCCCTGCATCTTCTTATGATGCAGGGCGTGCGCGGTGAAGCCCAGCCGGGTTCGCGGGATAAGACAACTATCAAACTATTCTAAATCACGGGTATCTAATCACGGGTATTTTCAAAACCGCTCTCTGAGTCAGAGAACGGGAAATCAACGCGAAGGGCTTTACACGAGCTCAGCGAGAATAACCCCCCCCCCCCCTGCCACCATGTGCTGCGATGGCCGCCCTGGCCGAGTTCTCCACCGTCAAAGGTGTTCCAGAGAGGCAACCAAAGTCGAAAAGAATCGAAGCCAACGATCCCAAGTTCTGTTATTAGTTCGACCTCATTCAATGCCAATCCAGCCACACGGGCGTGCGAGGATTTCAAAAGGCGTCGTCCTCCGCGGCGAATCTTTTTTGAGCTAAACCGCTGCTTCCGAACACATTGCTCTGGCCTCACCGGGGAGCCCCCTCTGGCCTCACCGGGGAGCCCCCTCTGGCCTCACCGGGGAGCCCCCTCTGGCCTCACCGGGGAGCCCCCTCTGGCCTCACCGGGGAGCCCCCTCTGGCCTCACCGGGGAGCCCCCTCTGCAGCGGCTGCCCCCCAATCATCCCTCCGGCACTCCCACCTCCAGACGCCAGGCTCGCTCAGCGGACAGCTGCTAGTCATCGCCTCGGAGGCTTCGGCTTCGGCGCGGAGGTGCGGAGGGCGGGATGCCAGCCTTTCACCCGGCCAGCATTGCTGGACTGCAAACAACGAGACGAGCACACACACACACACACACGCGCACACACACACACACACACGCGCACACACACACACACACACACACACGTGCACACACACGCACACGCACACGTGTGGGTGTGCGTGTGTGTGTGTGCTCGTCTGGCGTGTGTGTGTGTGTGTGTGTGTGTGTGTGTGTGTGTGTGTGTGTGTGTGTGTGTGTGTGTGCGCTTGTCTCGTGTCTCCAGCGTCTGACTAAAACTACTTCCAAGCCCGCCCCAACAAAAACACTGTCACAGATAGTGCAGTCAGGCATGAAATTGATTTTATATTAACAAACAAACAAGCAGGGGGTAGGGGGGTGATGGGGGTGGTGGTGGTGGGGGGGGGGGGGGGGGTATGTGTTTCTCACATACTGTTAATCAAATCATTTCGAGGAAAGACGAGAGTAAAATCATTAACTTCCAGCGGTAAATCACGCTCACTGCCAACCTGTTGTCCCATTAACCCTGAAACCTGTTCAATAGCTAATTAAGGCAATTACTTCAGGCCTGACACGCCAGTTAATCACGGGAGACTGGAGCCATTTATAGCCGTGGCTTCATTACCATTGGCAGCCCTCGCTGAGGCCTCACGTTACAATCCCGCCCCTTTTGCTCGGACTCCCGCCCTCTTTCCTCTGTCCACAGGAACCACTGACGGTATCCCCGCCCCCAGGCCTGTCTGCCCAAATAAGGGTTTCCTGGTACACCTGTCTTGTCTTGACTATGGGAGAGTCGTAAAACTATTGCCTGAGCAATCGTCAAAGGCCCAAACTGCCAAATTTACTCAGGATATCTCGAATGATATACCGATTATTAACCTGTTTTGAATGAGAACTGAAGAAAACGACTGACATCACTAGCATTGCCTAGCTTATCATTTGATTGGCTAGCTTTGTCGGCTAAACCTGCACTATTTCGTTTTCCTATTAGCAACCTCTAGTGGCTTGAGTTTTAGCTACAGTAACTGTCGCGGGATTTACCGGGGGGGTAAATCAATTAAATAAATTGAATTAGCTGAATCTGAATACAACCTTAATGCAATTAAGTACATCTGAATAATAGCATAGAAGTTTGGTAAATGTTTCCAATAAATTACAAAATGACTAAGGAAAGCACAAGCCTCTGTCTCACTATAAGTATCTGCACTACCCATTTATTGTTCATGTTTACACCAAATAACATGTACATTTAAAATGTATATTCATTAAAAAATATATATCATGTTTGTGCTGATGAAAGGGGAACCTGGCTGTAAAAATGTCTCAGTTAAAAATAGTTTGACAACCACTGGTCTACAGCCCTGGTTATTTGCGTGACATTTTACTGCAAGCAAAAGGGTTATGACCATTTTTTAGATGTTAAAAAAAGTGTGACAGTAACACCAGAAATGATGAGTTCCCACACCTTTATAAACAAGCCCAAAACGTGACCAAGTGTTAACACTTGAGATTGGAAAAAAGCATAAAGGCATTTACAAGCCCCGGAGAGCTCTCTCTCTCTCTCTCTCTCTCTCTCTCTCTCTCTCTCTCTCTCTCTCTCTCTCTCTCTCTCTCTCTCTCTCTCTCTCTCTCTCTCTCTCTCTCTCTCTCTCTCTCTCTCTCTCTCTCTCTCTCTCTCTCTCTCCTCTCTCTCTCTCTCTCTCTCTCTCGCTCGCTCGCTCTCTCTCTCTCTCTCTCAGGAGCTGTCCCGGGTGCTGAACACAGCTTCCCTGTCTCTAACGGAGGGCTCTGGTTGGTCTGACACCTTAACGGAGGGCTCTGGTTGGTCTGACACCTCACTGTCTCTAACGGAGGGCTCTGGTTGGTCTGACACCTCACTGTCTCTAACGGAGGGCTCTGGTTGGTCTGACACCTCACTGTCTCTAACGGAGGGCTCTGGTTGGTCTGACACCTCCCTTGTCAGCAGTTCCCTCCTGCTTGAGGAACTCGGAGTGACAGACAGCCGTGCTCAGGGAGACCCTTGTAGTGAACTGTCCTCAGTTGGGTATATCGATTTTTGCCTGTCTGTATTCTCTCTGCCAACTGTGGCAGTACGGAGGCTATGTGGGACCATACCTAACCGCATCCACCCCCCCCCCCCATGCACCATCCACCTATGTGTGTGTGGACGTCCCTCCCGCTGCCCAGATGCCTCTGCACCGAGGCCTGCGCTGGTCGCCAACGGCTAGGCTTTGTGCTCAAGCCTTGGAGGAGAGACCGGTCACTCCCAGCCGGTTAAATGTCACTCTCTCCTGTCTGGCGCACGTCAATAACAGGGCCCCCAGCACTGGAGAACCTCTCTCTCTCTCTCTCTCTCTCTCTCTCTCTCTCTCTCTCTCTCTCTCTCTCTCTCTCTCTCTCTCTCTCTCTCTCTCTCTCTCTCCTCTCTCTCTCTCTCTCTCTCTCTCTCTCTCTCTCTCTCTCTCTCTCTCTCTCTCTCTCTCTCTCTCTCTCTCTCTCTCTTCTCTCCTCTCTCTCTCTCTGGTCCCTTTCCATTTGCCAGCCATGAATACCAATGTGTTCTGGGTGCGTTACGGCGGCTCTCAACTCCCGCGACGTCGGCGCGAGACTCCTCCTTGAGCGAGATTTGCTTAGACACAAAAGCAGACCGGATCAAGCCAACGGTAAAGCAGAAAGTAGTATGCTGTCGGACATTTCAAATAACAATGAAGCGCTCTCGCTCTATACGGGACCAATTTCTGAAATGTTGTCCACATTAGTCACCTAGACCCAGAATGAGGGGGAAAATGGGATCCAGGTTGAAAAAGCCCGAAGGTATCCTTTAATTACATCTGTCTAGTCCTCCAGCAGCAATTTTGAGCAATAAGAAAACAGCGCCATAGTACAACGGGTCATATATGCTATACTTAGGCATAAATGTAAATGATGCATGTAATACATTAATCATCTTTACAATAAAAGTGTGCCGTAACTGCTAAATAACTGGGAGACACACAGAGTTCAATCAACAATTGAAATTAATTCACGAAAATACCTCCCGACAATTATAACGCGAATGACCCTCAGACCCCAATTTAAGCACCCGTTAATTAGCAGCATGTGAAACAACGCGTTAGCTCACGAGACATCGTAATTAACACGCCGGCAGGAATTCAAAAGGAGCACGCAGCGAAAACATCCAAATCAATTAAGGTTGAAAAAACGACGTTCAAAGGGTTCTTTCAGACGAGTACACCGCTGTCAGTTGCCACTTTCAATCTGCACCCCGGCAGGTGGCCTTAACGCACTTCACGCCACCTCAACTAACCCCTACAAGCGGCGGAGTGAAGACTTTGATAGCGAACGGGTAAACTTGACAGAAATTAAGATCTTAGCAACCGAGAAACCCACGGGAGAGGTTTCAAAGAGGTCCACCGTTTGCGAAGGACAAAGAAAACGCCCACACGCGCGTTACGTCGGATGGTAAACACTTTTCCAGGTTGGATATTAAGCTTGTGAAGTGTTCATTTGGTGCCAGAAGCCACGCAAGTGACAGCTGGATGTCAATTTTTTTCCACATATTATTATTTTGTAAATTATAAACCCCAACATACTCAACAACCATTTCATGCAGATACAAATGTGCTTGTTAATGTTCTCCCCCCCCCCATGTTGGTGCCAATGCAAACAAAATACATTGATATGAATGTAAGATAAAGGAAGATAAGGACATGGAGAAGATCCAGTCAGAATACCCGATACAGACTTGCACAATCCATCAGCCCCCACTCATCATGCGGCTTTCTGTCAATTACAAATAGGTACACACACACACACACACACACACACACACACACACACACACACACACACACACACACACACACACACACACACACACACAGCAGATGCAATACATCTCTCTGTCTTGGAGATACGATCAAACTCAGATTTATATCTGGCCCCGTTATGAACGTGAAGAAATTACAGGGCGCACAATTTCCTGTGGCATCTGCAACGAAGACCCCTGAAGAACAGATGAAGGAAAGGGAAAGGAACAAAGAATCATGATTCTTCTTGTAGAAAAAAGCGCGTGACACACACACACACACACACACACACACACACACGCACACACACGCACACGCACACCTCTCTCTTTGTTCCTCCCCGCAGTTTCTCTTGTGGGAGCGCTCGCTCTCGACGAGAACAAATGGACGGCGGCGGGATCCGGCGGCGCGGCAGCTTCTACCGGAGCGGGATGGATCGCGTGCAAGCCGGGAGATTGGGTTCAGTGTTCCCTGCAGACTGAAGCCTTTTGGTGTCGGGTGATAGATGCCTCCTGTGTGGTAATACAGCGTGATTAACGAACGCGGCCCGGGGCCTGATCCCCCCCCCCCCCCCCCCCCTTCCCCGCTCACCGCGGCCGAATCAATCATCGACAGGGAAAGGCCACGCGGAGAGACGGCGTCGCCACTTAAGAGCTCGACGCTCGCTTTTTTCCACTTTAAAAAGGAGAGGAGAGGAGGCAAAACACTACAACTTTTACCGTAGCAAACGACTTTGGACAGGACAGTGAAGGAGACGGGCCATTGACTTCGTTGCATCTAATCTAATTGAAGACATTGATTGTGTACTCCTGGTTCCGTGTTGTGTCCAGTGATCGATGGGAAGCGGCGTCCTCTGGCTTATCCCAGTAGGACAGACATGTCAACAACGAGCTGTAAACATCGAGCCGTCAAAACTAAGTGATGTTGACTATCACTCTTCTTCTCCTCCTCGTGAGTATTAATATACATAATTATTGTCCAGTGTTGAGATTGAAGAAGCGGCCTCCACAAGGCAATGCCACCCACCTGCGCTCCTATTAGTGTACTAACGATCCCTCTACCGTCTTGAGAAATGAGAGCATTTTCCCCCTCCACACCTAATTCTTAAGGACATTGCTCTTCATCGATTATCCCGGCAGCGAGACCGTACTAAAGCGGTGTACATCACCGTGTGGTATACAGAGTACAGTAGCCACCTAAAGCAATAGCCGTATCCCTTTCCGAAAACGTTCGTGAGGAATGGAGGGTGTTTAGGGTGGTGCCATGAGCAGTCAAATGAATTCCTGTGTATGTCTGAGCGAGTCGATGGTGGGCCTTGTGTGAGATCCATTAGTCATGTCAGCACCCCTACACTGCCCTCCTCCCTGGGCCGGGGAAGAACAAACCCGCCACAGCCCCCCCCCCCCCACCCCCCCCCCCCCCCCCCCCCCGGGCTGCAAATCGCTGCTGAATACATCCCCCCGCTCACATTATTTCTACATTTGCCAGGAAAGTGACCTTGCGTCGTAAGTCTTTGGCTGCGCGGTGAAATCTGATCCTTTTTTTTTTTTACGACTATTTACGCATGAATAAGGACTGTGATTGCAGTCCGGATTGCTTCCCGATCTGAGAGTGTCTCCTCCTTGTCGACTTGGGAGGGGAACGGCGCCTCGGGCCGATGTGGAGGGAGCCAGACCTCTCAGAGACTTGGTATTCCTCGGGCGTTTGTCGTTCCGGCTTGCACGGCCGGCATTACAAGCGTCGCAAAACGCGTTGCGACACTAACACCATTTCCCTTCGCACCCTTTCGACGAGAATGGGATCAAACAAATCAGGCCTGAAATCTCAAACAGGGAGAGGAGGAGAGAGGAGGAGAGAGCAGAGGAGAGGAGCGGAGACCAGACGAGACGAGAGGAGAAGAGAGGAAAGGAGAAAAGAGGAGAGAAGGGAGGGGAGGAGAGGAGGAGGAGAGGGAGATGAGAGGACAGGAGAGAGATGAGGGAGGAGGGGAGAGGAGAGAGGAGAAGATAGGATAGGAGTGGCGAGGAGAAGGGGAGCAGGAGAGGGGAGAGGAGAGGAGAGGATAGGAGTGGCGAGGAGAAGAGAGAAGGGGAGCAGGAGAGGGGAGAGAAGGGGAGAGGAGAGGAGGAGCAGAGCCGTGTGGAATGACGAACGAGGCTGTTGGTGGTTAAAAAGTCTATGATTCCCCTGGCCGGGAACTAGCTGATCCCTGGCTTTGTGAACAGGATCTGGGCGGCTTTGTTGGCCTAGTCGGGTGAAAGGAGAGACAGATGCAGAGCACTGAGGGCCACTGGATTCCTATGATGAGCTTGATGTGCTGAATCCCACCACACACCCGGGGACATAATGCTTTCTGTTCCATGCCACCAGCACTCCTCCTCCTCCTCTCCAATACCTTTCTCTGCTCTGCTGCTGTGCCACTGTTCCGTTTATTAGGACCTGGTTCTCCAAACCTACGTATTGGACTGTGGACCGGGAAGTCTGGGTTGAGGGGGGGGGGGGGGGGGGGGGGGGGGGGGGGTGGGGGGGGGGGGGGGGGGGGGGGGGGGGGGGGGGGGGGGGGGGGGGGGGGGGGGATAGTGTAGGGGGGTCTGTTGGGGGTCCAGGGGGAGTATTTATCTGCGGAGGAGAATCCATTTCTTCCCTCCAAGAGGAACTGAAATTGTGTCCATTAAGTGGGATGTGTCATCAGCTCCCATCAACCGTGTTACGCTCTGCTCAATGCTATTCGATGCTAGTTTTTCTTTTGTTTTTTCCAAGCCATGTCTTGTATTTGAAATGATGAGACATCAACGGTTCTCAAGCGCTGAATAAACTCAAAGCAATTATATGGAATGATCCTGAAAATGAATGCAGGGAATCCACACCAGCGTCTATTTATAGAACGCAGTTTTAAGAGGCAATCTGTGGTGCAGTCTGTTCACCGAGATCCTTCAAACGTTCCCCACCAGCGGGGGCCCCCCTCAGAGGCGGAAGTCAACGGCCAGCATCCGACAGGATGGAATCACAGGAAGAAAAGATGGGTGAAAAACAAAACCTCGTCGGAAGTCTTTTCCACGCGTCGTGTGATCAGTCGTCGGCGCAGAGAGGCGGCGGAGCGGGATCACACAGCGAAGAGCCCGCGCACCTCCGCAAAAAAGCTCGTGTCGCGCGGCTTCTCCGCAAAGGAGTCACTCAATTGTCTTCCCTCGTCTGTCGTTCCGAGGTGCCGTCCCCCACGGAACGCCGCACAGCGGCCCATAAAGGCGACATTCTTAACCCACAGCGGATTCCTCACCGGGAAGATGGGAAAATCAAAGCGCAAGACAGGATTCTTGCGTGGCTTGATAAACACTGTGTTGTGTACGGACAGACGTCTCTAGCTTTCATCCCTGCAGGGAAAAAACGTTGTCACGTGCCATGTTCCAGCCTGACTAAGTACGACCCCTCACCGCACCTGAGAACGACCGCCGCGGGGCATCGAGTGTAGAGCGGGGGGGGGGGGGGGGGGGGGGGGGGGACAAGGGACAGTTCTTACAGGGGAGGGATCAGGTTACCGTGAAGTGACTCTACCTGTGCTTACCGCTACAAAGTAATCCGGGGCACTCGCTCAAGCACTGAATCCTAAAGGGAGGTGCGTGGGTGCGGCGGGTGTGTGGGCGGAAGTGCATTAGGCTGGCATGCCCCTGAACCGTAACTTACCTGTCACACGGCTCGGCCCAGA
>JACYXH010000420.1:1115000-1148316 GCA_026745465.1 Lota lota | reverse complement strand
AATAACCGTATTTACATAGAGCTTTTCGAGGCATGGAATTGCTTCACATCATGTGTTTCACTATATTACACTCATTTTGTCAAGTCTCTGAATCAGTCTTCATGTATTTCAAAATTAAAAGCTCTCTTTCCCTGCTCCGCTCCTTCCAACTCTCTAACCCACATTAACGTTGCTGCTAATCGCGACATGGCGTGCTGTCATAGCGACAGAGACCCCCGCCCCCCCAGCCCGGTACGGTCTGGGAGACAGGTCGCTGCTCCGCTCGGCACCACGTCAAGACTCATTAAAAATATCTCAGGGATGGAGACGCTTATGGACTAAAAATAGGAAACATCCCAATCTCTCTCTCTCTCTGTCACTCTGTCTACCCTTCTCTCTCTACCTCACTCTGCCTCTTAATCGCTCTCTCTACCTCACCCTCGCTCTCTCTCTCTCTCTCTCTCTACACCCTTCTCTCTGTCTTTACCTCTCTCTCTCTCCCCCTCTACCTCTCTCTCTCTCTACACCCTTCTCTCTCTCTCTCTACCTCTCTCTCTCTTTCTCTTTCTCTCTCTCTCTCCCCCTCTACCTCTCTCACTCTGTCTCTCTCTCCCTTTGTCACTCTATCTCTCTCTCTCCACCCTCTCCCTCTTCTTTTCTTCCTCTAGTTTTTTTTATAGCCACAGATAAAAACTAATGACCTATCCGGTGGAGAGAGAGACTCTGCTCTCACACACACACATGAACACATGCAGGGTGAGTCCTCCCTGTCAGCAGCCCTGTGGGGGATGAAACGGGGGGGGGGGGGGGGGGGGGGGGGGGGCTCTTATTGCAGCAAGCCACTCGCCAGACAGATGTTTGCCCAGCTCTATTTGTTAACCTCCCTGTGTGTATGTGTGTGTATGTGTGTGTGTTTGTATGTGTGTGTGTATGAGTATTTGTGTATGTGTGTGAATTTGTGTGCGTGTGTGTGTGTGTGTTTGTGTTTGCATGTGTGTGTGTGTGTGTGTGTGTGTGTGTGTGTGTGTGTGTGTGTGTGTGTGTCTGCGCCCAGCGAGGGTACTGATGTTTTCACATCAAATCCTTCTAGCAGAGTGTCCTCTCATAAAAGATCTGCTGACCTGCTCCTTGTGTATGTGTTTGTGCGTGTGCGTGTGCATGTGTGTGTGTGTGTAGCCAACCCGTATTTGTCATCTCTATAACTGATAGAGGGCAGATGATAAGCCTGGAGCGATTATAAAGTATATCTACTATCTACAGAGATATAAACACACGCAAAACAAGACATCACATACACACACAGACACAACAGACACACACACATACACAACAGACACACACACATACAGACACACATGGACAACTGTAAAACAAACAATTGTTTACAAGCCAGAGGGACACTTTAGGAGCAGTCCTGCGTGAGGACTAATGGTGTGTGTGTGTGTGTGTGTGTCTGTGTGTCTGTATGTGTGTGTACGAGGGCATCTGTGTGTGTGATGTGTACATTTAGAAGCAGATGAGGTTTACTCAAAGCCTAATGATTTCAATTATAACCCTGCCTCCATTCAACCATGGCAAGAATGGGTAATGTGGGCTATCTGTGTGTGAGTGGTCTTGTTTGTTTGTTGTTGTGTGAGTGTGCATGCGTGCGTGGCCCTACCAGGTCAAGGGTCATGGAGTCTTTGCTGAGGGTGTCCACGTCTGGAAGGCGGGCCTTCACTTGGGTCTTGATGTAACACTTCTCTAGTCCCGCGAACCGGATCCCCGTGATCCCCTGCAACGGGAAAACAAGAGATAAAAAACGGCAGCCATAAAAGCAGGTCCCCAACAGTTTAGATATTCAAAACATCGGAGGGAAAGATCGAAGCCAGAATCCCTCCCTCTGCGTTCAATCAAAATTAGCCCCGCCCCTTTCCCCGGGTCTGGCAGAAAATGGGAGGGGGGGGGGGGGCGGAATTGATTTCTTTCGTGATTTAAATTCCTAGTTTGATGCCTCAAATTGTGTATTTTTTTTACATCATATATAAAACCTTAAAACCTGATATATATGCTTTTTTATAGATGTCGATATGCATGGCTTTCAAGACGACAAACTTTGACTTCCAGTTGCTCAGCATGTTTCTCTGAGAGTGTGTTATGGTAAAGTGATACCGTGCGATCACTTTCCCACACTGTAGCCTATGTGGTTTAATCCGTATCGTTGTTACAACACCGAGAGCGTATAGGTATATTGTTCCCGCGACCGACTAGACCATGACGTCACTCCGGAGTCCGGACTCACAATCTGGAAGTCGTGCACCTCCACCGCCTCGTCCACGCCACTGCCCGTGCGGAAGCGCTCCATGTTGTTGACCGCGTCGATCTCCATGGAGCCCTCCTCCACCTTGCCGTTGACGCTCATGCTGTAGTGAACGTTTGTACACCTGGATGGTGGGGCGGTGGGGGGGGGGGGGGTGGGGGGGGGGGGGGGGGGGGGGATCCTGCACGGGGGGAGGGGGGGCGGGGGGGGGGGGGGAAGGGGGGGGGGGGGGGGGGGGGGGGTGGGGGGGGGGGGGGGAGTGGGGGAGGGGACAGGGTTCATGCACGCAGTGTTGCACCCCGCAGCATTCCCACACACGTTTTTACTACAAACATGAACAGAACAGCACACATGAACAGCACACATCACCCCCCCCCCCCCCCCCCCCCCCCCCCCCCCCCCCCCCCCCCCCCCCCCCCCCCCCCCCCCCCCCCCCCCCCCCCCCCCCCCCCCCCCCCCCCCCCCCACACACACACACACACACGTTTGAGATTGGCGATTCATGAGTTCTTCCCCCTCACCCCCTCCCCAATAAATGCTCTCGCTCTCTCTCTCTCTCTCAACTCAATGTCTCGCTCTCTTTCTCTCTCTCTCTCAACTCAATGTCTCGCTCTGTCTCAACTCAATGTCGAACAGATCATTAACCAGATTTCATTAAAAAAAGTTTTGAGGCCCTGCGTGATAACGAACCAGTGGGGAATCCGCAATAGCAAAACTTTTTCCGGTACCCACAACTCTGTAGTAGAGGGGAAATAGGAGTCAAAATTAAAAAGAAAACACTCAATCAGTTCTGCTTTTCAGCTCGTGCACCTCTCGACCCTGGGGCATCAGGCGGACCGAGAAGAAGCTCTCTCTCGTGCACGGCCAGGAAGGCCCCCTCTCTTCCTATAGACAAGGCTCCCATTCAGCCAGCCTGCCTCGCAAACTCTAGTTTGCCGTGTGTGGATGTGGCGTTTTGTTTACATTGAAGTATTTGTCTAAGACCGCTATGAGGTCTCTCTCTCTCTCTCTCTCTCTCTCTCTCTCTCTCTCTCTCTCTCTCTCTCTCTCTCTCTCTCTCTCTCTCTCTCTCTCTCTCTGCCCTTTCCATGAACACGTGCACGCGCGTGCACAAGCAGACTGAGCCCAATTTACGGGGACTTATGGGGAGCTAAAAACGTTAAATGTCACCGTTTCAACTTACATGTCTTTCGTTGTTGTTCCACACGTAAAAGGCACCGATGGCCCCGAACAGCAGGAGGATGGCCCCCGCGATCAGCACCGCGATGCCGGCCTTCAAGAGCCGCCCGGTGCCCGCGGGTTTCACAGGCACGGAGGAGTAGGCCTGTGACAACACAACCGTTACACGTCCTCCCCATAACTAGTTTGAAGGAGATACGCTACAGTCGACAGATGCGTGCAGAAGTGGGCCAAGATGTTTTTAATTAGGCCTTAAAATAAGATGAAAACATCCCAGTTGCAGTAGAGTCTGTCACACTCACCGGTGGCATGAACTGTTGAAGATCCTCGGGCCCCGCGGAGGCGATCGGTACTTTCTCCGAAGTCATGGCTTTACACCTGAGCAACCCAAACCAATATAACTCTACAGCCGCGCGCTCTCTCCCTCTCCCTCCACCTCTCACTCCCCACAAACCCCTCTCTCCCTCCCTCCTCCCTCCCTCCCTCCTCCCTCCTCTCGCTCTCTCTCTCTCTCTCTCTCTCCATCGGCCCCTCTTTCTATCGCCCCCCCCCCCCATCTCTCCCCTCTCTCGCCTTCGCTCTCTCTGCCCCCCTCCCTTCTCTCCTTCAACTCCTTCCCATTCCTCCTGTCTTTACAAACCTGCACGTCCATTCCTGGGGGAGAGAAACCGCGCGCAGAAATATGCTCGCGTTACAGAGCTGTCCGCGCGTGACAGAACAACATTCCGTTGGCTGCGCGCCATCTCTCTTTATGCAGTAACGGGCGATGTGCTTAAATGCATTATTTTTTTATAACAATGACCGTCTTGATTATGTTAAGCACGACAGAATATATTTAAAGGACGCATGAATAAGACTATAATTCAGGAGGCGCTTTTAGTCAAGGTCAAATGAAGAGCACAACAACTGGATCCATTGTATTCTGCCTGCATGTTTGCTGGACAGGCGCATAGGCCTACCTCTCTGTTTGCCTTGGGTACATTTACATGATTTAGCAGGTGCATATCTCATGTGTTATCATTTGAATCGATGTTTTGGGCTCAGTAATGTAAAAACGTCAATGAAGGACTAGTCCTTTTTTTTGTGGTGGAGGTTGTATGGTGAAAGTATGGCTCAAATGCACATATTTTCATCCTTTTCATTCAAACACATATCATAGTTTCCGTTTTGCATATTTGCATTTTGCATAGGGGGTTGTCCGATTGGGGCTATATATACTGCTCAAAAAAATAAAGGGAACACTTAAACAACACAATGTAACTCCAAGTGTTCCCTTTATTTTTTTGAGCAGTATATATTTTACGCACTGTCCTTGGTATTTCATTATGAATAATAATGTTATGACGTGAGAAACATAACGGTTTATGCGAGGCGATGCCAAGGTTATGATCTGTGACGTTATTGGCCTATAACCGGATGTTTTTCTTCACGGGGAAAGTTTTTTTCCCTCATATCTCAGGGATTCTTCCTCCAAGAACAAAGGGAAAGGCTCAAGCTGACCTTCTCTTGACGCTGCAAGGACATACGCCCACCGCTGGGACAATGGCGACACCTGTTGGCCAACCACGGTACCAAATTTTCGTAGAGAGTGCAAATTTAAAAATACCCCGTACAGTATTCTTCACAGAGGCACACAAAGATCTGGGACAAGATTACTGTTTCATAAGGATATTTCAAAGTTTATTTTCTTTTAGAATATTATGATTATAAAAACCTATACAATTATATCATTGAGTTCAAATAATGTCGTACGCTTTTATCAACTTGATACATTGCGGGTCACCAGCTTCAAACTGAACAGTTTCTGAAGCCATTTTAAATAGCAAGCATGCCTTAAGTTTAATAATTACAATTCATATGTACATATATTCCCGTATTTAATTATTGTTACTTTCATAAAAAATAGATTCTCTGTATGTACAAAAAAACTTGCATATGATACAATCCCAACTGCCCAACAAGTTCCTGTCAAAGGGACTGAATGGACTCTTTCACAATAAAGCGTCTTAAAAATATTAAGGATATAAATGTATGCGTATATACACACTTTCCAACAGCAACAGCGATATTTGTGCACAATTCTTAAACATGTGATTCTCATTGTCAAACGTTTATAAATTAAAAATGAAAACACAGTGTATACTGAGTGCATACATAAGTGGTTGGTGCATATGTGTGTGTGTGTGTGTGTGTGTGTGTGTGTGTGTGTGTGTGTGTGTGTGTGTGTGTGAGTGCACGCTTTGCGAGCAGGCTCCCAGTGTGTGTACGCATGTGTATGTGTATGTGTGTGTGTCTGTGAAATTGTATCATTGGCAGCTTGTGTGTGTGTGTGTCTCCATATGTGTATAAGTGCCAGTGTGCATGTATCTATGTATGTATGTGTGTGTGTGTGTTTTCCAGTGTGCGTGCTAGTGTGTATGTACATGTGCGTGTGTGTGTGTGTCTCCATATGCATGTATGTGTGTGTGTCCATAAGCATGTGTGTGTGTGTGTGTGTACACTCGTGTGTGTGTCCAAATGCATGTGTGTGTGTGTGTGTGTGTGTGTGTCCATAAGCATGTGTGCGCGTGTTAGACGTCTTCCGCGGCGGGGCAGCGCGGCGGCGGGGTTGGCGTGTACACCGGGATGCTGATGTCACTGATCTCCTGCGTGACGCGCGCCGCCGCCGCCGCCGCCACGGCGGCCCTGGGCGGGGTCACCAGCACGTAGTCGTACTCCGTGTGCAGCACCTTCTCGTACACGCTCTGCAGGCCCAGCGTCTTGGGCAGGTGGGCCTGGTAGTAGTGGTCCCGGCGCTGGGGGTCCCGGGGCAGCGAGGCGGTCTTGGGCAGGCTGGCGAAGGAGGACAGGGCGGGGGGTGGCGGGGCAGGGGCCGGGGCCGGGGACCTGGCCGGCGATGGGGGGGGCATGGGGGGGTGGGCCCGCACGGCCGAGGGGCTCCAGCAGCGGTCCGAGTGACCCAGGATCTTGCACTCGCTGGTGCACGCCCACAGGCCTGGGGGATGGACCGGAACACACCGGTTATTTCGTTGCTTTTCAGACCACAAATACTCTTACAACACCACAGACAATAATCTCAACTATATATTTGACTTTTTTGACAATCCCAACTGCCCAACAAGTTCCTGTCAAAGGGACTGAATGGACTCTTTCACAGAAAAGCACTACAAAAATAACACTAATATTAAGGATATAAACGTATGCGTATAAACACTTATATATACACTGTTTTTCAGACCCCAAAAACTCTTAAAACACCACCGATAATAATCAAAACTACGTTTTGATTATTTCACCGTCATTTGGTCCTCACCATTTTGGCCGCCCATTGGTGGAACCATCGGGACGTCTTTGTGTCGGCCGGTGTCACCGCTGACGTCACTGTCGCTGTCGTTGAAGTCGCTGTCACCCTTCCCGCTGTCCTTGCCGCTGAAGACGGGGTCCCGGGCCGATATGGTGGTGTACGAGTTCCCCTTCCAGATAGTGATGGGTCTCACCGCCTCCTTGCTGTTCCCGTAGCCCGGCAGAGTGGAGTAGCCCTGGGAGGAGCAGGCACAACCGATACGGATGTTAATAACTGCAATTGAATTGGTAGTAACGATGTACTAGCATTTAAAGACGTAGAAGTAAGTTAAAGTAAACACAAACTCACCTCAAGTTTATTCCCTCGAAGCTTGCTGTCTGACTCGTACACGCAGGGCACCTCACTGCCGTCCTCAGAGGCCGAGCACATGTCGCCCCCCCCGGGGTGGGCCGAGGTGAACCCGCCGGCCTGACTGGTGTACGAGTGGGCGTCGAAGCCCCCCACCACGCCCGAACCGTGGAGCGGCAGCAGTGGGTTGTCCGCGAGGTTTCGGCTCCTCTCGAGCGTGCCCTTCTCCGCGTACGAGTCGCTGTCCTCTCCGCTCTTGTCTCGCTTGCGGCGGTTGCAGGTGGTCGCGATGAGGATGATCGCGAGCAGTAGGAGCGTGCAGCTCCCCGCGAGCACGACGATGATCACCACCGACAGGTCCCACTGCGCGTGCACCTCGTCGCCGCTGTTAGTCTGGTGGTACACGGTTCTGTCGCTCGGCGGGGCGCCCGCGATCACGAGGAAGTGGAGCGTGGCCGTGGAGGTGAGCGCAGGCCGCCCGTTGTCGCTCACGGTGACGGTCACGCTCAACGTCTCGTCCACCTCGTGGTTCAGCGCTTGATTGAGGTACACGTCTCCCGTGACTTTGTTCACGGAGAACACAGACGTCTCTCCGGTCGCCAGGCCGAAAGTCAACTCGGAGTTCACGCCCTCGTCCGAGTCCCGTGCCTCCACGCGGGTGATGACGTAGCCGGTCGGCGCGTCTCGAGGCAGTAGAACTTCGGCGGAGCCGTTGTGAAGGGCCGGGTGCACAACGACCGGCGAGTTGTCGTTCTGGTCCACGATCCTGATATAGACGTTGGCGCTGCCGGACAGGGGCGGGGAGCCCCCGTCGCTGGCCGTGATGCGCAGCTCCAACTGCTTCATCACCTCGTAGTTGAAGCTCCGGAGCGCGTAAAGTGAGCCACTCGCGGGGTCCAGAGACACGAAGGTGGAAATGGGGGAGCCCATTAAGTAGGTGTCCGCCAGTTTGTACGTGACCTTTCCGTTCTGCCCCAAATCCAGGTCCCTCGCCACCACCGTGGTGATGTAGGCGCCAGGCGCGTTGTTCTCCACCACGGCCACCTCGTACACGGGCTTGCTGAACGCGGGCGCGTTGTCGTTCTCGTCCGTCAGCCGGATGGTGTACTGAGTGATGGTTCTGAACGGCGGCGAGCCCAGATCCTCTGCCACGACCGTTAAGTTATACTCTGGGATCTTTTCTCGGTCCAGCGGGTTCGTGCTCACGATCATGAAACTGTCTTCGTACGCCTGCTGGAGTCTGAAGTGGTCGTGGCCGTACAGGGTGCAGTGCACCTGTCCGTTGGCGCCAGAGTCTCTGTCCGAGGTGCTGACCAGCGCGACGAAACTCTCGCGCGCCGCCGCCTCCGTGATGTACGCTATGCCCGCTGTGATGGAGGTCATAGGGGTGATGGATATTTCTGGCGCGTTGTCGTTGACGTCCTGCACCTGCACGACGATTTTACAAATAGCCGGGCTCGGGTTCGGACCCAGGTCACTCGCCTGGACGTCGAACTCGTACGTGTTCTTACTTTCAAAGTCGATGGGGCTTTCGAGCGTGAGACGGCCGCTCTTCCGGTCCACTCTGAAAAGTTGTCTTATCTCGGCCGGTACCTGGTGGCCGAACCCGTACACCACCTCTCCGTTCAGACCCTCGTCCGGGTCCTCTGCGTTCAGGTCCAACAGCAGAAAGCCCACGGGCGCGTCCTCTGGCAGATCCACGGAGAAACTGCTCCGGTCAAACACGGGACTGTTGTCGTTGTAGTCTTTCACCTTGACGTGTATGCGCGTAGTTCCCGAGCGGGACGGGTTGCCGCCATCCATAGCAACTAGGTCCAATGCGTAAGAAGACTGAGTCTCGCGGTCCAACTCCTTCATGAGCACGAGCTCCGCATATTTAACCCCGTCGGCTCTGCTGAGCACGTCGATGGAAAAGTGGCTGTTGACAGAAATCTGGTAGCTCTGGATGTAGTTCACCCCGACGTCTTCGTCCACGGCGAAGTCTAGCGGGATCCGCGTGCCCACCGCCGTGTTCTCCGAGACATCCAGACTCGACTCTTTCCGCGGGAACTCGGGGGAGTTGTCGTTGATGTCCTTGACCTCCACCTCGACGTGGACGAGTTTGAACTGCTCCTTGGAGAAGCTGACCACGTCGAAAGCGATCAGGCACCGCAGCGTGTGTTTGCATATCCTCTCGCGGTCCATCCTCTCGCCGATGGCCAGCTGGCCGTCGCTCTCCCGCAGACGGATGAAAGAGGAGTTGAACTGTTTCATCATTCGGAAATTAGTCTTGGAGCCCGATGAGGGGGAATGAGGAGAAGCCGAGGAGGTGGAGGAGATGTCCTTGGCCAAGTTTCCGATGACTGTCCCCGGCGCGTCCTCTTCAAACGTCTGATATTTCACCGTCTTTGTCCGTGTCAGGGTCGTTTGGCTCGCGAGAAAGACGCACAGGAGCATCGCCCTCTTCCACCCTGACGTCTCCATGTTGACACTTTACCTGAAACACGGAGTAAATCCCTTTCAACTATCCACACTCAAGTTGAAGTGGAGGGGGAAAAATGTGCTGGCAAATAGGTTTTGTTTTCCTCGTGTTGTTTTCCACTCACTCTCTCTCTCTCTCTCTCTCGCTCTTGTGTAAAAAGCCTACATTTAATATGCCTTAGGTTTAGACAATGCGCATAGAGTCACGAGCGCTCCGCTGTCAGTTCTCTATGTGTCCTCTCCAAGCGCGAGAGGGCTGCAGTGGCGGGAGGGTTTATAGGGAGCGGCATGCAAATGAGCTGCGCTGTGACCAATCGGCGGCCGAAAGAGAAAGGGGGGACTTCTGAAAGACCTCTAAGCCTGTTTAGAGATTCCTGGACTGTGCGCAGAAACTTGGCATCGAAATGTGGGCTAAACTCGGGGCTTGATTTAATACAGCTATGGTTACCGTCGGTTGTTTATGTTCCTGGGGCTGTTAAATGAGTCTGCTCAGCGAGACAGGGGGCACAGAGATGCGCAGTGTCCCTGAGATAAAGGACAAAGCATTTCAATTGTGTCTGTTCTTCGGGTTTCATTCAATATAACGAGATTTATGCCTGCAGTGTCCCACGGCCGACGTCCACGCGTCGAACATGGGATGAATTCTATATATTGCCGTCCAAATAAATTTACCCCCGACATGTTTTGACCTGTTGCTCTCCAACGCTATGGCGTCCTTCACTGGGCAGGCCTATCCATGTTGAATGCCCTATAGTACCACTCAAAAAAAGGTTGTTCGACGTAACGGAGCGTGACAACGAGAGCCACGTGCGGAGCCGCCAAGAGCGCGTGATGGAGGCAGAGAGCATAATTTAATTGCTTCTTAATTAGACTTTCCATTAATCTGCAGATGATTTGAGCCATTCACCCCGTGTGCTGTAATCCACTAATTGTTTGACTATCAGATCATATTTGGAGTGAATACAAATGACCAGACTTCACCCTACATCGATTTTTATTCAAATTTAGACTCAGACCCAGATCAGCTCACGAGATGCTCGTGTGAGCGCGAGAGGGGCTTTTTAAATTGAAGCCGGTTTAAAATTCTCTCTTTCTCTCCCTCTCTCTACCTCCCTCTCCCTCTCCATGACCTCGCCTGCCAGAACAGAGGGGCGCAGGTGAAGTACACACAAACACACACACACACACACATACACACACACACAGACACACACACACACACACACACACGCACACACACACACACACGGGCGGCATATTTTACCCCCAGCCGTTAGAAATGGGATTTGGCTGTAAACGCGGGTGTGGGGATTTGTCAGGATTTCAATAGTGAGATTATATCAAAGGCCCATGAAGCCCTCGTTAGTAGCGGTGGTATAATGGCGTGGTAGGGCCTCCCTTTGCAGCCGTCCGCGGCTGCATTGTGCCCGTGAGCCGGCCTACGGGGACCCTCACCCCTGCTGCTCTCATGCAGCCCCTCGAGCCTAACTGCAGCATAATGAGACTGAGCCGCATGCAGTCTTTGTCCCGCTGCCTAGACCTGGCCGAGCCTTCCAACCACTCGGCTCCATTCACGGGACGGGTGATGGGAGATGAATTGACGTGGACATGCGGGGCACCCCCGTATTAAAATACATTTAGAGAACGGGACGGGGCCCCGTCACGGCGCCTTAAGAGATTTTCTCTTTCTTTTCCCCCTCCCCTTCCCTTTGTGTCGCGCTGTCCAATGTGAGCAATTGAATCGGGGTGTGAGTGTGAGTGTTGGGCGCGCGCTCTCGTACGAGTGCGCGCGCCCAACACTCACACAAACACTCCGATTCAGCTTTGAGCTCTTTATGAGCAACACTCGCCTCGCGGAGAGCCTAATATCAGTTGGCATGTGCAATAGAGAGCCCATCTGCCACGTGAAGTCCAACAGTAGCAATCTGAATGAGGGTTCAACACGCCCACCAAACACTATAACAATTATGAGGAGTCAGGAGAATGGGGTAATAGTATTATAATAAAAAAAGCCCGAATGTTGCCAGGAACATTTTGGTTGATTCTGTATTGCCTGCATATATAGGCCTATTTTCTCTCTTTACTTTGAACAGTTTTTTTTTTTTTGGGAGTACACTGCAAGCGGTGGGTCCATTCAAGTCTTCATAAGGGCTTCACAGTGGGGTTTATTTTGTCCGGACGTGTGAAAACCCTCGTATTTATCGTATTTCTTTATGTGTTTGGAGGCGCTGCATTCTAATGACATTCTAATGCCGCTCGACATTCTCTCACTCACAGAAGGGGGGGGGGGGGGGGGGGGGGAGGGCGCAATCAACAGCAAATCACACAGTGTTGAGACTCGCCTTTGCGGATTATGATGTGTGTGTGTGTGTGTGTGTGTGTGTGTGCGTGTGTGTGTGTGTGTGTGTGTGCGCGCGCGCGCGCGTTAATTTGTGCTGCGGCGTACCGTGCGTGTGTCTGTAAATGTCTGTCTTTCGGTGCAATTGGGATAAAGATGGAGCGAGAAAGGGAAACAGACCGCGAGTAAGAGGAGAGCATCTTCAGCAATAGACTTTCCTAACACTCAAGAGCTGTCCTTTAAGAAGACAGACGCACATCGAGAACCGGTTCTTTCACGTGATTGTAATGTCACTCTCCCCGTCTGCACGCGAGTTTAACAATAGTGGAATTAGGGGGGAGACTAGAAAATCCCCTTCATTCTTCACGCGAGGTATTAGCATTTTCTTTAAAAAATATATATATATCTTCGAAGACCCCCCCCCCCCCCCCCCCCCCCCCCCCCCCACACACACACACACACACACACACCTCCCCTGGCCCCTCTTCTTCCCTCCCCCTTCTAGCATTGTGGTCCCATTTGCTCGAGTGATCGTTGGGTATTTGCGGTCTCGAGTTGGTCGCCCAAGTTGGGGCTTAACTATTGAGATGGAAATGGCCGATTTGGGCTCCTTTGTTCACAGGATAAGCGGTAGGGGAAAGCCTGAGACAGGGGAGGGGGCAGGGTGAGGTTGGGTTTGGGGGTGTCCAGGCCCACTACGTGGACACCCACTGCAACCCCCGGCTAACCTTTGCTTAGCTCGCGTGCCATCACAAGCACCCCACTCTAATTAGTTCCTACGTGCGATTCAGCACTAATTATCTAATTATCGCCCCTCGAACCAGAGATGTGCACTCGAGAGCCTGTCTGGATAATTGCCTGTGCTCGGACCATTGATAGATATGATTAAGAGAGAATGCGACCGTTCAGCATCACAAGGGAAAGTGAAAGACTTGTGTAACCCTTTAAATGAAAGGTCTTCGAGAGCGGAATCGATTCAAAGGGAAACGTTTGCAAGACACAACCAGAGTTGCTGTATTACTTCGATTTAATTCACCTGTTCAACGACCAATTTGCCACCGACTAAATACGTGCCTTCAAGACGCGACGGCGCATTAAGCCGCGAGAGCTTATAACGCTTAAGAAAAAAAAACAGACACTGAAAAAGGGTTGTGTTGACCGGCATTTTAATGTGAGGCCGTAACGACCCGTGGCCTTTTAGCAAGGCATTGCATTTTCTTAACAGTCGGTCTGCTTGGTCGCTTCATCTGAGGTCATGAACAATTAAATATATTGTATGGGATATTTATTTCCCAACTATTCACGAACTGTATCATTGTGCCTATACTAAGTTAGCAGGCCTAGAACGTGAAAATCATTGGCTCCAACAGCAGGCCGCGTAGGAGCAGCAGAGTGTCCCCAGATTGGTAACGTCCAGTCACACAAAACATTCGGTGTCTGTTGTCCCACTGCTTTCTCCCCCGGTTAACTCGTCCCCCGATCCATCACCTTTAGGGCCCAGCTGCCGCTGATGGCCGCAATACTTTGAATAAATTCCTCCCAACGAAACAAAACGGTTAACACCTCATGAATACAGCTCTTTATTTTTTTTACACCCCTTACACATATTGAGGGGGAAACTTTTAGGGCAGTGGAGAAAGTAGTGCAAAGAAATCTGTCTTCCGACACTCCCACCTCGCTTCCACTTCATTACCGGTATTGTGCTCAGTGGCGGGCAATCTGTGCGTCCGTCACTGCGCGGCGCCGCCAGCTTTCTAATGACTTTCCAATGATGATTTAAAGGGGAGTCTCTCCCCTTTTCCCTGCGAACTCGTCCATCCTCCCTCCTATTCGCCTCGTTTCTTTCACCGCTTTTTAGTTTTTACTCCGCCTTACTCCGCTTTGAATCTCATCACCCTTTTGTCTCGTGCTTTCTCGCATCGTCACCCCGCCCGCCCGCAACAAAAAAAAAGACCCCGAAAACTCACTGGCATTTCGGCAGAACGATTCAGCTCAGCGGAGGTCACGAAGGGGAGCGCACATAAAGATTCACACATCACGGCTGAATAAAGGTGGTGACTGGGGCCTAAGTTATGGTCGAGCAGGGTGCAACTCTGGCACATACACACATTGTGAGAGAATGTGTGTGGTGTGTGTGTGAAGGGGGGGGGGGGGGGGGGTCAGACAGGAGGTCTGTGTCTGTCGGAGATATCGCGTGAATGCAACATGAATGCTAAAAAGTTTACAGTCTGTTCCCATCCTCGGCAGTTGGGATTGTTTTAATAGACAAACAATTCCTTTGTTTATTCAAATGAATTAACTAAGTGGTCTCCAATAAAAAAAAAAGAGGGTACTGTGTGTGTGTGTGTGTGTGTGTGTGTGTTCGAGTTTGTTTGCAATGGTGCTGGAGGTGTGTGTGTGTGTGTGTGTGTTTGTGTGTGTGTGTTGCTCGTGCACACACCTGATGGTGGGAGTGTGCCAGATTGCGCCCTCCTTAGATGAACAGACGGGTGCGGATGAGTTAAGAAGTGTGTGTGTGTGTCTGCGTGAGAGTGAGTGTGTGTGTGAGAGAGAGAGAGTGAGTGGGTGTGTGTGTCAGAGTGTGCGTGCGTGTGTGTGTGAGAGAAAGTGAGTGTGTGCGTGCGTTCGTGCGTGCGCATGCGTGTGCGTGTACGTGAGTTAGTGAGTGTGTCTGTGTGTGTGTCCGTTCGTGCGTGCGTGTGTGTGTGTGAGAAAGGAACGGCCCGGGTGTAACGTTATGCCCCCCCCCAGCCCCAAATTCCCCCCCCCCCTCCAACATTTGCACACAGACCCACGAACCAGCTCCGAGGAACGAGGGGCTTCCGTCCGGTTCATTTCATATTCATGAGTTGAGGGTTAATTTATGCGAGGAACACTGAAGGCAGCCGTTTGTGCCATAACTACAACAGCATGTTCACTCTCTCCCCGTTGTGAGTGCTTAATACACAGAAACATGCTAATGCCATACCCGCAATGACACGCGACCGTTCCTCATGCATTGTCTGGCCGAAGGGAGAGAGTTGCTGTGGTGTGTGACTCGCTATAGGTGCGTAAGATAGTTCGGGGCGGAAGTCATTAAACTTTGGACAATAACCCACTAACCTACTTTATAGAGCCGGTGAATCACACACTCTGTTCAGTGGAAGCATTAACGATCTGGCCTGAAACGACTCTTAAACCACCCAGTCAAGGCTCATCACTCCTCTCACTCCTCCTCCTCCTCCTGCTCCTCCCTCACTCTCAATACTCCTCCTCTTTCTCCTCTTTCTCCTCCTCTTCCTCCTCTTCCTCCTATCTCCATCTCTCGCTCTCTCGCTCTCTCTCTGTCTCCCTCTCTCACTCTTACACACACACACACACACACACACACAAACACGTTGAATACCCATCTGTTTTACCTCCCACACCTTATCCCTCGCTCTTGCCATCCCTCTCAGTTTCATTTTTCATTTGGTTTTAATCTCTTTCACTCTCTTTATCTGTTCCTCTGTTGCTCACTCTCTCCTTCTAACCTTAATCCATATTTCTGTTCTTATTATTTGTGTCCCTTCTCCCGTCCCTCTTTCCTTTTCTGTTTTCTCCTACTCTGCTCAATCTTTCTCTTCATCATCCCTTTTTTCTCTCCTCCCTCTCTCCTCACTCTTTCCTTCCTCCATTTCTTCTTTCCCCATCTCCCTCTCCCCCTCTCCCTCCTCCATTTCTTCTTTCCCCCTTCCTCTCTCCCTCAAACTCATCTCCCCCTCCCTCCCTCTCCCCCCTCACTCCTCCCTTTCATCTCCCGTTCTCCTTGCCCCCCCCCCCCCCCCCCCCCCCCCTCGTCTCTCCCTAGTGTCTCCCTCCAGTGCTGTAATAAACTACACGGGTACTGAGCAGCCTGCTGAGCTCTGTAAATGTGACTTGGGAGAGGCCAGGTAAAGTCAATTCAGTTGGCCCCCAGCTTCTATCAGTGTGGCTCACGGTTAACACATTGTATTGTGGTGGGACTGCCTATTTATAGAGTCCCCTGCCATAAACAATACTAGGAAATTCTCTTTGAACAGGAGGGAGCAACATGCCTCATAAAGAACAGACACCCCCTCACTGAGCGCACGCGTATACCAGGCACACACACAGGCGCAAGAAAGCACGCACGCACGCACGCACGCACACACATGCGCAAGAATGGATGCACACATGCATAAACATTCACACACAAAACACGCACACACACACACACATGCACGCACAAACTGGCTCGCACACACACACACACACACACACACTCACACACAAATGCACAAACACACACACATACACACATACATGCGTGGCATCATGTGATCAGTGTGATCAGTGTGTGTCCACAGCCTGGGTCTGGGGGCTGTTAAAGGAAACTGGCTGTGTCTCCTTTGGGAGTAAACACACTCAAGAGGACTAACCACATGCAAGTGTCTACACACACAACAAAACGCCTGCCATCTCTCCCAACCACCTCTAACACTTAACACACACATACTAATCAATACTTGTACCCAAACCCAGCCCTCTGATTGGGCAATGCGGGGCGTCACTCAGCCCTGAGCAACCACTACAGGATGAGCACAGGCCCCGCCCCGCACCATCAGGACAAAGTTCTCTCTCTCTCACTCCCTCCCTCACTCCCTCCCTCACTCCCTCCCTCTCTGTCTGTCTGTCTGTCTGTCTGTCTGTCTGTCTGTCTGTGGGTATGTGTGTATCTCTCTCTCTCTCTCTCTCTCTCTCTCTCTCTCTCTGTCTCCCACTCCCGCCCTCTCTCCCCCTCCCTCCCACTCTCTCTCAGAAGTCTGCTTTGTTTTCCATGCTCTGTGTTGTTGGGCTGAATCATTCAGGAGCTCCTGCTCTCCGTCTGCTCCGTATGAGAGAGAGGGAGACCACTGCATTCCACTCCTCTGATCACACAGAACACCCCGCCTCGCTTCTTCTTCTTCTGTTGTTGTTGTTGTTGTTTTGTTGTGGTTTCTTGTTGTTGTTTTTTGTGACTCTGTGTTGTGCTAAGTGAGTAAGGCGCAAACAAAATGTTCATCTTGACGAATGGGCCACTGACATGTCAGAATGGCTCGGTGAGACATTGGCCGGAGAACGGTGCATTCACGTTCAAACAGAAAACTGTCGACTTTTGTGGCGGTTTAAATTAGACTCCTTGGTCGCTGTGGAGATAATAAACAGGGTGAGTCGACCTCGGTACACACACACACATACACACACACACACACACACACACACACACACACATGCAGACACATACACGTAGTCAAACACAGAGACACGCACGTATGCAATCACACACACATAACTAGATATACATGTACACACACACGTACGCACTCACACACAGACATAAACACACAGACACACACACATCTCACACACACACACAGACACACACATACACTCAGCAGGCAACACCCAATTATATTTTCCTACAACGAACGAGAAACATTCAAATGAGTGTGGTCCAGCACACACACACACACACACACACGAACACACACACACACACACACACACACACACACACACACACACACACATACAGAGACGTGAAGAGGAGAAAAACACATTCCATTGCAATCCCTTAAAGACCATCCATACAAAAGGAAGAAAATGTAGGCTATTTGGTAAAAACCACAACCCTACGCCATCAAAGGTGTCCCCGCGGACGCCTCTCGCTTCTTGATCGCGCCGGCTCCGTCTAAGTGCCCTATTTCTCCTCATAAGCATCTTTGTTTGCCACACTTTTGTCTCTCACGTCACCGACAGGAAGAAGAAGAAGAAAAAAGAAACACACCGGCGCATTCATCTCCGGAGAATGTGCGTCACCGCGACGACGGAAATAAATAAATGTAGAAAACGATATGAAAAGGGGGGAAAACAATTGGGTGAAAACTTTAAAACTCAGGGCTTTTTGTTGCCTGAGAACAGAAGGTTGACAAAGTTTTATGGAGGCAACCGTGACTTTCTGCCTCATTAGACAGAAGGGCTGCTCTATATTCAGGGTCTCGCTGGGTTTACAGACGCAGGGACCGGGCTCAACGCGCTTCGTCACGCCAGGACGAAAGGGCCCTCGTCTTTGTGTCTAGTGCTTTTTGGTGGGCGGAACTCGGGGGGGGGGGGGGGGGGGGGGGGGGTTGGGTCCATTGGAGGCACAGGGGCCGTATGCAGTGGCCTTATTCAGCCGGTGGCCATCTTGGTTCTAAATGCTAGCTGGGCGGGGAACTCGATGCAGAAATCAGCATTGAGTTCCCTGTGGCTTTGGACCGAGCAGATGACCTCATACTATACAGCGAGAGGGGAGTGGTCATTCATGTAAGGACTGTCTGAGGTTTATACATTTCTTAGATGGGTAGTTGGCAGGACTCAAACACCTAATGCTGGCAGCGGTAATGCCATGCTTTACCCATCAGCTAGAGGGGACCTGGTTGGGGCCTGTCTTGGATCATGCTTGATCTGGTTTTGAATTGGTCCGATGCGTGGTCTCTGTCATCCAGATGCACTGCCCTGATTTCATGTACAGATTTGCTGTCCAAAGGCATTTAGTAGGAGGATGTCTAGTGGAGGGGGCTCTGCTTGGGGAACTATTACACAGGTACCCTTGTGCAAGGCACTAAAACCTTAACTGCTCTCCCTATGGGGTTGGTGCCTTGGCTGCATGTTGAATGAGTAATGGTAAATGAATGAATGAATGAATGTGGTTGTAATGACTGGGAGAGCAGTTTGTACATTAACCTGAGGTAAATGTTTCCCAAACCCTTATTTTGAATGAAAGAAAGGTATTGGGGTGGCAAACGAAAGCCTCATTTTTAAGTGTTGTTATAGGTAAGATACCCTTTAAATATATACAACAAACAGGATTCATGTGTAATTTGTGAACATATTCACTCCATTATCACTTACTTGTGACGAGACCTTGTTGACCAGAAATCTTTTTATTTACTGTATTCATTGTAGCTACAGGATTATCAAACACACCTTTCAACACATAGAGCGAACCCAGTATGATGGGGGTGGAATCAGGCCCAGGTTTTTGCATACTATGCCATTTCATGTTGTGATCAAAGCGGTTTGATATCAGCTGTTACTGCATCAGAATATCAATGCTTCATCTGTCTTATCTGGTCCTAAAATTCACCTTGAGCAGGCAAGCTGTCGAACAACAGAGACCAGCGAGCTATGGAGAATATCTAATAGAATATAGAGTGCAGCCAATTACTGGGAGATGTGGTTTAGTAGGCTATACCGCTCTACTGAGACTATTCTAAAGTTCAGAAAGAGTCGCTTGTTTAGAATAATTCAATTTTGCGGTTCAATTTATAAACCGCAAAGTAGTGCAGAAAACAAACGCAAAAAATAGATGAGAAGATTGGGATACCATCTAGAAGTTGTTTCAAGCCTCTGCCCTAGATTCGTTGTCGGTTTATTTTTTGATAAACTCACGGCTAAAGCGTATAGGCCTATAACAGTGATGCTGTTAAATGGTGAAAATAAAAAACATGACTTAATTAAAAAAGTCATGATCACAGACTTTGAACCGATGATTAACATTTATTTTCCATTTAAGAGCCTTCTTGACGTCCCGAGGAAAATTGCCGTGCTCGTTTGCCCTACTAATGCAAATTGTATAGGAGCTATTAAGATATGTTTAGACGCTTTGTGTGTGCTAAAGACGTGGGCATTTGTCGGGCAGATGGACGCAGCTCCGGGGTTACCCTCGCCCTCTGACCCCCCGCAGATGTCTCCTCTATGGCGCACACTGCAACTGACCAACTAGAGGAAAATCACTAACACACCGGAACCGAGTTGTCAGTAATAACGAGGAGGAGGACAATAAACACGCTGTAGAGCTCGAGCTGTTCACGCCACCGCGCCGTTGCGTCTCTCGTTGGCGCGTGAATCACACCATCGTTAGTTTGTATGGGGGGGGGGGGGGGGGGGGGGGGGGGGGAGGGGTGAGATGAAAAGGAGAAAGGGGGCCCGACATGCCGTGCCGTGGCTCAAAGGCCTGGATGACCGATGGCCAGCGCCTGAAAAGATCCCTGGTGGTCATACATAAAGTAAGAGGTGAAGTGACTCATCAACGTTTGCACGCAAACACAAACGTTTGCGTGCATTAACTTCATAGGGAATGCAGCCCCCAAGCAGTGCTGTCACAACGTTTGTTAGCAGGCTTATTCCTATATGTTGTTTTGCCATGATGTTTAGGCCTACTTCCAAACGTTCAATTTGCATTTCCATTCATACTTTTGACGCAATCGCAGCAATTTGATTTAACCACGTTAGTTGAATTTGACACACTCCTACATTGATGCCCACTAAACAGTTGTGCTGCCTGTCACTTGCATAACGGAAGGAAAACTACTGCTATTAAATAATTCCCTTTCAATGCCGTCGAGACCTCGGTGATTAGACGCGCAAACATCCTCGTTACTCAGACTCCAGATCCGGAGTGGAATGCGCGCAGGCATTAAATTTAATGTTACGCATCCCGCGTCATTCTGTCGCGAGTTTATAAACCAAACAAAATTTTAAACTGTTAAATCAAGCATCATTGTACGCGCCCCCGCCGAAGTTTAAAAACCCTAAAGGCCATCTAACTCTTATAAAACAAAATACACATAACTTACCGACTCGACCTCCCCCCCCCCGGACCGAACATAGCCACCCCGAACAACAACTCTACTTCCCAACTTTACTTTTCCCCCTCTCCCCCCCCCCCCCCCCCCCCCCCCCCCCCCCCCCCCCCCCCCCCCCCCCCCCCCCCCCCCCCCCCCCCCCCCCCCCATCCCCCCCCCCCCTTCCATACTCCTAATAACAACAATACAAAAATAAAAAATTAATAAACAAACAAAAATATATATCTTTTTAACCATACTATTTACATCAAGGTCATTAGTAACAACAGAAAAGTGATCATATCATAAATAAACATCTTATATTTATCCATCAATTATTTAAACAGATATAATATTATCTTACATTTTGGGAATTCGAATCCCCTTTAGGCTTTTGAGGACATTGGGGATGGAACCCAGAACCTTGTGTCTGGGAATCCAACACCCTCGAATGGAATCACCAGAGCGGGGGAAGAATCTCTCACTGCTTCATCCCAGATACTTCACACACATCCACTGCTGCATGCACACACTTTCACCTCTCTCTCTCTCTCTCTCTCTCTCTCTCTCTCTCTCTCTCTCTCTCTCTCTCTCTCTCTCTCTCTCTCTCTCTCTCTCTCTCTCTCTCATTGTACTGCACATGTACAATTATATAAACTTTACCGTATCTACTATACTATGTACATACAATGTACTTCTATACATGTATGATTATATATTATGTTATACTACCGTATATATGCTATGTATGCCTGCAATGATACACTGAATATAATTCTTATAGTTTATTACGTTCTATTCTTATTCTGCTCTTATGTGTCTCAACTTTGTCTGTTTGGAAACATTATATTTTTGTTTTCTCCCTTCCTTTTCACCAATGCTGAATTTACTTCTTTCCAACTATTGCTCTAAGTTCAACCTAAATACATGTGATATACATTGGAATACTTGTTCAACATTGTTATGTATGCTGGCCTGATATGGAGTATAATATATTTTTAATGGTTGGTTGGCATCAGGGAGGGCTTTATGTACAAACACGTAGCCATGGCGATAAGGTGGTCCTGATTCTGCCTCCCCTGTGGTCCAGTGTATAGAGCACACCGTATGTTTTTCCTCCTAATGTAATGTATAAATAGCATGGCCAGTTCTGTTCCAAGAGTTTGAGTTCCACTATGTTTTCCATATTATCCTATTCCATTCTTACTGTTGGAAAACATACTTTATCATTGTCAATTTAAGGGGAATATAACATAATGGTGGTGTTTCTAATTGGACTGAATGAAAGGGTTTGCTTGGCTATAGCATCGAGTGATTGTGTGTGAGAATGAATTCCACTACCGCCCCTCTGGTGAACCTAACATATGCTAACTTGTGCATCTATTTCCATACTGCTCATCAAATGGTAAATAAATAAATTTATTTATATATATATATATATATATATATGTATATATATAATATATATATGTATATGTATATGTGTCCAAACCCATACGGTGAATAACCAGATTCTGTTCAGGACCCATTGATGTGCGTGATGGAAATTCCCCAGTGCGATCGAGTCCACCTCATAGTCAGTCAAACCCGATTCCTGTCCAAATAATCTAAATGTCTCTGTCTATCAGAATGAAACGAATGAAATAAATAAATGAATAAACGATTTTGTTTTTCCAAGGAAAAACGGGCCCCGGTTTTGGCAGGCGCACGGTGCGTGACCTTTCCACTGTGGGTGGGTGGTGTAGAGATGGGGGGGGGGGGGGGTTGGGGGGTCCTATACAGAGAGTGCCTGCTTCAGCACACAGAGACTGGGCCCAGGGCTTAGGAGAGCAGGGTTTGAATGATGAAATACGCTCCCCTGCGCCTTAAATAGCCGGCCTCCTTGCCAGTTTTGGCTTGGCTTGCATTTCAGTAAGAATGGTGAAAAATAGAGAGGTTTACCAAAGAGACACAGTGTGTGTGTGTGTCACTTTCTTTATGTCCCCATGCGGGTATGTGCATATGTTAGTGTAAGTGTATTCACCTGTGTGTGTGTGTGGGCCTGTTTGCATATCTATTTATATGTGTGTGTGTGCGCGTGTGCGTGCATGTGTGTGTCTATCTCTTTGCCCGAGGGCTGGACTCGCGCGTGTGTGTGCGCTCTTACATTTCTTGTAGGTGGTTGCGTGCGCGCGTGTAGGCAGGATAAAAGCCTGCTTATGCAAATAAGCTAGTGTGACTGCCATGGTCATGCGGAGCATTGAACACGCCGCGCTCTGAGACTAGCCAGCAGCACCAGCACAAGGCTTGATCGCCGCGGTGGCCATCAGGTCGTTGCCGTGACGGCAGGATGAGGTGAGAATAGTCAACTTCCTGTCGTGTGCAGCGTGTGAGGGAATAGCTGTGTGTGTGTGTATGTGTGTGTGTGGATTGTGACTGTGTTAACAAACAATGGACCTCACCTCCTCTCTCCCTCTCTTCTCCTCCTCCCCTCCTCTCTACTTCTCCTCCTCTCTCCCTCTCCTCCTCTCCTTTCCTCCCTTCTCCTCCTCCCTTCCTCTCTCCCTCTCCTCCTCTACCCCTCTCCTCCTCAACTACCTCTTCTCCTCCTTTTAATTGAATTTCTGTATTCGAACAGGGACAATGCACAAAGAACATTAACCTTATATAAAACAAGAAGAGATGTAATGTACCAGGTTTTAGCAATTTTCAATTTAACGCAAATGTCTTTCAATTGGGTTCTCTTGGCAAGTACATGGTTAAAGTATTTCCAACTTTTAGAGTGAGACAGGAGTCATTTAGCCATTTAACAACATTTTCCATTGCCCTTGTTCATTTGGTGGTAACTAATGCTGCATTTTCCCCATGGGTGTAAAGCACTGTGTCGTCTGCATACATCACGATTTCAGCATCATCGCAAACAGATGTAAATCATTGCGGTATAAACTGAACAGCAATGGTCCTAGAATTGAGCCGTGTGGCACTCCCACGGTGCAGGCTTTTTGATCATTTATTATTTATCAGCAGACACCATGGTCGGCCATTTAGATATGATTTGATCCAGCTTTGTTTTGTGTGGAAAGGTCATAGTTAGCCAGTTTGTTGAGTTGTGTTTGACTGGGTCAAAAGCCTTTCACAGGTCCAGGATGACTAACCTCACCCTCCTTTATCGAGGTTTGCTTTAATGACTTCAAGGAAGAAGCAGCATGCCGTTTCAGTTTAATGTTTTTTCTGAATCCAAACAGCAAAGGGTTTAAAAGGGCCTTGGATTCAAGGTGTGCAATCAGTTGTTCTGCTACAAACTTTTCAATGACCTTTGAGATGGTGCGGAGGAGGCTGATGGGACTGTGGTTGCTTACCTTCTGTTTATCTCCCGATTCTTGCACAGGGGTTATTACAGGGCACTGGGGAAAGTGCTCTCGTTAAAGGTCTTGTTTATTATTTGAGTTATATGGGAGGTTATTGTTTCTTTATGCTTTTTAGAAATACGGTATCAAGACCATATACAGTATGTCCTTTGTTTTGGTGTTTGCTAGGGTTTAGAGGGTTTTGTGGACCTTGGGCTCGTTTGTAAGTGTCAGAGTTAAAGCAGGTCTTTTATAAAGTGAAACTGGTTCTGATCAGATTCCAGGAAATAATTGATAATATAATAATTAAAAATGGTTGCAACAGCTAAGCTTTAATTTTGAGTAGTAACCTTATTGGGAGCTGTATGCTACCACACTTGTGTTTTTCCTTTCCAGTTAATTTGTCAACGCTTTTCCATATTATTTTATTGTTCCCTTTTGCTTCGCTAATGATTTCAAGAAAGAAAATTGCTTTACCCTTCCTAAGTTGCATCATGACTTTATTTCTCGAGCCTTTATAGATGAATCGATTAGTATTCAGTCCTGATTTAAGGGAATCTTTTCAGAGAGGCATCTCTTTTTCTCATTAGGTCCAATAAGTGACTATTCAACCAAGACAAACTCTGTTTTGCTTTAGGTTTCCGAGCCACAGTTTTGGTATATTTTAATAAAATTGGTTTTAAAGCTGACATTAAATCCCCACATGCCTGCACACAGGGTTTACCTGCACTAGTGTCATTCCATTTAGTTTCCTTTATTTCGTTCTCAATGAGCTCTAGATCTTTCCTTGGAATGAGAGAGATATTGGAATTATTTTCCATTTCGTTTTGATACCTATATCAGGTCTTTGTCAACTTTCTAGCAAACCTCCTCCTCTCCTCTCCTCTCCTCTCCTCTCCTCTCCTCTCCTCTCCTCTCCTCCCTCTTCTTCTCCTCCTGTCTCCTCCTCCACTTTCTCTTCCTCCAGCTCCTCCGCCTCCTCCTCTCCTCACCTCATCTCTTCCTCCTCTTTTCCACCTCCTCCTCTCTGACTCCTCCTCTCTCGTCTCCTCTCCACCCCCCCCCCCCTCCCCCCCATGCTCCTGCTGTCACTTGTCAGGCCTCACATGGTTAAAGGTGAAATGTCTCTCATTCTGCCTGCTCTCCCCCACGTGGAGGCTCACAGGGAGTGAGCCGGAGTGAGGTTTTGTGCAAACGTCTGTCCGATTTTAATTAACAACCCAGCTGTGGTGATGGAACGGCAGTCTGTCTATATCTCCCAGCCACGACACCCCACATCCGCCGACTCAGACAGCCGGAGAGAGAGAGAGAGAGAGAGAGAGAGAGAGAGAGAGAGAGAGAGAGAGAGAGAGAGAGAGAGAGAGAGAGAGAGAGAGAGAGAGAGAGAGAGAGAGAGAGAGAGAGAGAGAGAGAGAGAGAGAGAGAGAGAGAGAGAGAGAGAGAGAGAGAGAGAGAGAGAGAGAGAGAGAGAGAGAGAGAGGAGAGAGAGAGAGAGAGAGAGAGAGAGAGAGAGAGAGAGAGAGAGAGAGAGAGAGAGAGAGAGAGGAAATCTATAATTTAACTGAATGCCCATGAGCATCGGGGAGCAACAGTGATTCCAGCACCACGTCTCTCTCAGGTCCTAACAACACGTATGGCTGAGGGGGATCTGCTGCATGTCACACACACACACACACACACACACACACACACACACACAGATAGACACTTAGACACACTCACATACACACACACACAATATACAGATAGACACATTCACACACACACGACTCAATACACAATACATAATACACAGATAGAAACCTAGACACATTCACATACACACAACTCAATACACAATACATGGTACACAGATAGAAACCTAGACACACTCACACAACACAATACACAGATAGACAGCTAGACACACACACAACACAATACACAGATAGACAGCTAGACACACACACACACACACTTGGAGACACACACAAACATATTTAGACGCCCATATACACATATAGACACCTATTTAACATCCACACACATACACACACACACACACACATTTATTTATTGCGACGCTAACACACACACAGAAACACACACACACACACACACACACACACACACACACACACACACACACACACACACACACACACACACACACACACACACACACACACACACACACACACACACACACACACACACACATAGCACATAGTCATTGTTATTGCAATCTATATTTACTTGTTCGCGTTCTCCTCTCTCTCCCGTCTTACTGTATAATTGAGTTCAGTCTTTCATAGCGAGCATGTCTTTCCTGTCGCTCACTCGCTGTTCCTGTCGTACAGCAACACACACACACACACACACACACACACACACACACACACACACACACACACACACACACACACACACACACACACACAGGCAGACTAAGTAAACATACACTTACAGCACAATCTATCAGACAATAGGGTTGCATTTGTGTGTATTCATTTGGAAATAATATCATCGACAAGCATGGGGGGAGAGGGAGGGGCACCAGGGGGAGCACTGTGGGGGTGAGAAGAGTACCGGGGGTGGGGGAGGGGGAAGGGGAAGGAGGGGTGGAGGTAGACGGACTCATTTCCCGCATGTAGCTACTAACGAGCTGCATTGTGCTGCAGGCCGTGTGTGTGTGTGTGTGTGTGTGTGTGTGTGTGTGTGTGTGTGTGTGTGTGTGTGTGTGTGTGTGTGTGTGTGTGTGTGTGTGTGTGTGTGTGTGTGTGTGTGTGTGTGTGTGTGTGTGTGTGTGTGTGTGTGTGTGTGTGTGTGTGTGTGTGAAGGCTGGAAGCTCTATGTGAGTGTTTGTGTGTGTATGTGTTTGTGTACTGACAGTTGAGGGAGCTTAGCAATCTTTATGTGCTACCTCCTCACCTCTTTCCTACCCTTCTTGCTCTATCTTACCATATCTACTGTGTTGCCCTGTCCTGTGTTGTCCTTTCCCCTCCCCTCCCCTCCCCTCCCCTCCCCCTCCCCTCCCCTCCCCTCCCCTCCCCTCCCCCTCCCCTCCCCTCCTCTCTTCTCCTTTCCTGTCCCCTCTTCTCTTTGCTCCTCTGCCTCTGCCTTTCCTCTCCTCTGCCTTTACCTCTCCTCTGCCTCTCCTATCCTCTTCCTCTCCTCTGCCTTTGCATTTGCCTCTCCTCTCCTCTCCTCTCCTCTCCTGTCCTCCCCTGTCCTCTCCTCCTCCCTCCTCCCCTCTCTTCTCTCCTATCTTCTACCACTAGAAGTGAAGTGAGTTGTGTTTACACTCTAATCTTTTATCCATCTCTGTTGTACTCACTCTACTTTACCGCAAGCAGCTGCAGTTCATCAGCGACACACAATGACGCACGCCTTGGACCCGCGCACGCACACCTCTGCGCCGCGAGCCCATTAGTTTTAATATTTCAGCATATCGGCGTAGTGTTCGCCAGCGGCCTCGTCAACGCTAACCCCTCCCCCCTCCCTCCCTTTCTGCCTCCCTCTCTTTCTCCCTCCCTCCCTTTCTCCCTCCCTCCCAACCCCAGTGACTCCGACTGCGGATGTGCCCACCAATGATGAGCATGACATCATAAGTACGACATCATACGCATGACATCATAAGTACGACATCACACACAACATGACAAAATCACACCCACACGACACATCACGACATAGCGCACACAACATATCTAGCAAACAACCTCACATGCACAGGACATGGAGGATGAGGGTTTGGGGGTTGGGTAGTCTCACAAATCCGACTTTCGATTAGAAGCCAAAGTCTGATTAATATCCAAAGTTAGATTAATATTTAAAGTCTGGTGGTACTTGAGCTCTAATCTGGGTAAACAAGCATTTAGCTTTTTTCTGCTTCATATGTTTCGCCCAATCATGTTGCTGGAAGTGGGGATTTGGCTATTAACAGTAAACACAAACTCGGTCAGCAGTAGTAAACTGTAAAGGTTTCAAATCAACACTGTATAGACTGTCCACAGTATAAATACATTTATTAAATCCCCTTCTGAAAGCTTCTTCTACTTGCACAAATCAGTTTGATTTCTGTAGAATATCTCCGCAACGAAACAGGAAACAAGGCGTAACTCCGCCCCTTTCAGTGTTTGGTTTCCGACCCAGGCTCTTTGCCGTCTCCCCCCATAAGTTTGGCTATCACATGGTAGGACGGCTGGATCAGAAGATCTGCTTTAACATAGTAGGATGGCTGGATCAGAAGTTCTGCTTTAACATAGTAGGACGGCTGGATCAGAAGTTCTGCTTTAACATAGTAGGACAGCTGGATCAGAAGTTCTGCTATAACATAGGACTGCTGGAACCCAGATTAGCAGTTGGAGGGTGTTCCTGGTAATGGCATTCCCATGAGTCCTCCTGTCAATGGTGGTGGTGGTGTTGGAGAGAGTCGGGTGGTGGTGTTGGAAAGGGTAGGGTGGTGGTGGTGGTGGAAGAGGGCAGGGCAGGGTGGTGGTTGTGGAGGAGAGGGTAGGGTGTTGGTGGTAGTGGTGGTGGAGGAGAGGGTTGGGTGATGGGGGTGGGGGGCGGGGGGTGAGGCAGAGTGGGCATTGTGAGTAAGAGAAGAAGGCCAAGGCAAATTTGTGTGGGAGGGAGAGAGAGCGGGAGCGAACGTGAGATAAGTAGGGAGAGCGAGAGAGAGATGAAGAGCGAGAGAGTTTGTGTGGGTGGGCAATAGGGGGCTGATTAGGCTCTAGGTTTGAAGTGCTCAGCGTCTTACTCACAAACACACACACACACACACACACACACACACACACACACACACACACACACACACACACACACACACACACACACACACACACACACACACACACACACACACACACACACACACACACAGAAGCATGTGTGTGTGTGCGCGTGTGCGCATGCATGAGTGTGTTTCGTCCCTGTGTTTAGAATTCATGGCGGTGGATACGGCGGCTTACGAAGTGGCGAGGAGACACGGCGTCACGTTGAGACGTTCCTTCAGAAGGTCTCTGTGTGTGGTACGACTCTTCAGGCTTCACATCTCTGATCAGCGCCGGGAACAAAGAGGGCTGCATAATGGAGCTGTGTGGGTGTGTGTGGGGGTATAAGTGTGCGTGTGTGTGTGTGTGTGTGTGTATATGTGTGTGTGGGGGTGTATAAGTGCGTGCGCGTGTGTGCCTCTGTCTTTGTATCTCAGTGTGTGTGTGTGTCTGTTCATGTGTGTGTGTATGTGGGTGCGAGTGGGTGTATCTGGGGGCACACCCACGTGTGTGTGTGTGTGTGTGTGTGTGTGTGTGTGTGTGTGTGTGTGTGTGTGTGTGTGTGTGTGTGTGTGTGTGTGTGTGTGTGTGTGTGTGTGTGTGTGTGTGTGTGTGTGTGTGTGTGTGTGTGTGTGTGTGTGTGTGTGAACAGAGACTATTTTTGAATATCCTATGTAGTCTCTACTGCCCTTGTGTCCGTTTGGTGTGAATGAAGGTCTCATGTTGAACAACCGAGCAGAACAGTCCACCGTAACACACAGAGCATAGCATGCACCACATGACTTGGAGGTTAGGGTCTGGTCTCCCAGCAGAAAGGTTCTGAGTTTGAACTCCAACGTACGCTGCCATGTCTTCTAAATTACAATGATAGTTAGGTGCTGGACACAATTACAAAAAAAACAACAACATGCATACACACAAATACACACACAGACACACACCTGACTTGTTCATTCAAGGAAACCTGAAGACACGGTAAGTTATATAGTGTGATGCTGTGTGTGTTATATCTGAAAGAATAGAACCAAGAAGAGCTATACACACACACACACACACACACACACACACACACACACACACACACACACACACACACACACACACACACACACACACACACACACACACACACACACACACACACACTAATATACATACAAATACACACACATACTCAAAAACCAAACACACACACACACAAACTATTTGCTATAAAGCAAACACATAGACACAAAAGCAAACACAAAATATACTCACACTAATAAATGCAGACACACAAACACGGAACAAGCAGACCTTGATTTCCAGATGGACTTGTCTGTGTAGAAAGCTTAACATAAAGGTGTACGTGAACAATATGTTTACGGGAGCAGAGTGCTCCGCATCATTTGGTCCATTTGATGCTGTCTTGTTACGTACATTCATACGAGCTTTTATAGCTTCGTGGACAGGAGAGGGACGACAGACAGCAGAGGAAAGATGGATAGATAGATGGATGGATGGACAGATAGATAGATAGTCATCATATTCGTCTACTTTTCAACTTGTCTACCATACGCAAGCAGGCCCACCCGCACGCACGCAGACACTCACACACACACATGCTACTAAACCATCATTGGGAAATCATTAGAAATCTGGCAGAGTAAAGAACCACAGATTGAGGGACCAACCCTCCATTCACAAATGCACAAAGACACCACACACACACACACACACACACACACACACACACACACACACACACACACACACACACACACACACACACACACACACACACACACACACACACACACACACACACACTGAAGCAGTGAAGGGAAGAAGGGCGGTTCCCAAGATACACCCCTTTTCACACACAGACACACACAGACACATACACACACACACACTTCCCACCCTCTTTCCGTCAACATTTATTACTCTGTCTGTGTGAATGTTTCATTCAAACGTCTGCCATTGTGTGTCTGTGTGTGAGTGTGCATACAGAAGAGAGTGCATGCATGCTTGTGTGCATGCGTGTGTGTGTGTGTGTGTGTCTGTGCGTGCTCACCCCAATGTGCCTTTTAATGCCCCTGTCCTCATCATTAGCAATTCATTTGTGTGTAGTTAACCATTGTAGTGGGAAGGCAACATTTTATTTGTCTGAACCCAACCCTGAGCATATGGCCACCCTCCCCCCTCCCCTCCTCCCCCTCCCTTCCAGCCCTCCACCCCTAAAATCACCGTTCCTTTTCAATGACCATCACTTTCCTATAGTGCACTCTGTCCTTGTGGATTTATCTATATATATATAAGTATATATATATATATATATATATATATGTCTCTGTCTCGCTCTCTCTCGCTCTCTCGCTCTCTCTCTATATATATATCTCTGTCTGTCTGTCTGTCTCTCCCTCGCTCTCTTTCTCTCTGACTCGCTCTCTTTCTATGTCCCTCTCTCTCTCTCTCATTCAAGATTCAAAGGGCTTTATTGGCATGGAAAACATACATTTCCATTGCCAAAGCACAAAAATAAACAAGATACAACATAATAATAAACAAAAACGAAAAACAAAAAATATAGATTTTTTTATTGCAATCGTCTAAAGTACAATATAGTAGACGTTTTGAGATAATGAGGTAATGGTCGGGAAAGGGGTTGAGTTCATCAATCTATTTATCTCTATCCATCTCTCTAGGCCTTTCTGTCGGTCTGTTTCTCTCACTCTGGACCCTTTCTATCTCTCTCTATATATATCCATGTCCATCCATCTGTCTCTATCCATGCATCGCCGCGTCTGCCCCTACTGTCTCTCCGGCTCTCTATCCTTGTCTATAAATCTCACCCTCACGCGCTCTCTATTGCTCATCTCGGTAACCGCTCGCTTTCTCTCACTATTAAAAAAAAATCAATTTCTACCTAATTTTTCTCTCCCCCACTTAACTCTCTCCTATCCCTGTCTCACTCTTTTCTTTACATCTCGAAGACAATTTGTCTGTTTCTTGAAAGTGCAACGAATTCTTGTTTCGTCATTTTGTTTTTACTGAACTAGGCTGAACTAAAGACTGTGTGTGTGTGTGTGTGTGTGTGTGTGTGTGTGTACGTGTGTGTGTGTGTGTGTGTACGTGTGTGTGTGTGTGTGTGTGTGTGTGTTATAGTCTGAAAGAAACGGACCACGTCGGCCCACTCGTGTGCCGGCAATGTCGTCTTTTGTCCAAACAAATCTCCACCACGTCGCCTGAGCGTCCATTAAAGTTCAAAACGATTCATCATCGTCTCCTAGCTTCACCCCTCCCCCCAAACCTTTCCACACCTCCTCATTTCATCTCATCTCCTTTTCGTCTTTCTCCCCCCATCACCCTCTACCTCTTCCTCCTTCTCCTCCTCTTCCTCCTCCTCCTCTTCATCCTTCTCCACCCCCCCCTCCCCCCTCTTCCTCTTAATTGTCTTCTTCCTCCTCCTCCTACTCCTACTCCTCCTCCACCCCACCACCCCCCTCTACCTCTTCATCCTACTCCTGCTCTTCCTCCTCCTGCCGTCTGTGCTGTCACTTCCTCTTCCTGTCGCTGCTTCTTACACACCCACACCCCTTTCTCCTGCTCCTCCTCTCATCACTGTCAGCTGTCGCCCCCTCTCTCTCTCTCTCTCTACTTCTCTCTCTCTCTTTCTCACTACGTTTCTCACTCCCTCTCTCTCTATTTTTCTCTCTCTCTCTTTCTCTCTCTCCCTCTCCCTCTCTTTCTGTCTGTCTCTCTTGCTTTCTTGCTCCTCTGAATCAACCTCTCTTCACCTCCCTCTCCCATCCCCTTTTTCCCTCTCCTCTTCCTCGACCTTTCTCTTTCTCCATCTTGTTATTCTCTCAGCCTTTCTCCCTTTAATTTCCTCTCCATCCTCTCCCTCCCATTTATATTCCCCTTTATCTATCTCTCCCTCACTTAATCCATCTCTCTCTTCTCTCTAGTCTTCTCCAGTTCTACTTCCAACCCCCATCTCTCCTTTTTCTCCAGTTCTACCTCCATGTCTCTCTCTCTGTCTGTCTGTCTGTCTGTCTGTCTGTCTGTCTGTCTGTCTGTCTGTCTGTCTCTCTCTCCCTCTTCTTTTCCCCAGTTCTACCTCTATGTCTCTCTCCCTCTGTCCGTCAAACTTGCTCTCTGTCCGTCAAACTTGCTAACACCCTATGCCCTTGACATCCAGAGTGTGATTTGTGACAAGTCCAAAGCCACAGAGACGCAGAGTTTGTGCCTGAGTGCCTGTGTGTGTGTGTGTGTGTGTGTGTGTGTGTGTGTGTGTGTGTGTGTGTGTGTGTGTGTGTGTGTGTGTGTGTGTGTGTGTGTGTGTGTGTGTGTGTGTGTGTGTGTGTGTGTGTGTGTGTGTGAGCCGATTCTGTTTGTGCACATGCATGTCTTCCTGCCTGTGCATATCAGCGTGTGTGCTTGTGAACATGCTGACGTGCACAGCATGTGCGACAGTGAGGGGCGTCGCCCAGGAAGGTTATAAATTGAGACAGTAGCCCATATTAAATATTAAATATTAAATATGAAACTGGCCCACCACCTGCCCAGCCAATCACATGCAACCCTGTTCAGTCGATCCAATGTTCCCTTCCAAAGCACACACCCACAAATGTTCATGTTCATGTTCTTGACAGTAAGTAGCTTTTCATCAGTGTGTGTGTGTGTGTGTGTGTGTGTGTGTGTGTGTGTGTGT